>JBAMJV010007639.1:0-92512 GCA_037951105.1 Echinarachnius parma
CTATTATGGAAAGCCATTTGTTGCCTTGGAATGAAATCAATTCAAAAGCAAACAAACAAGAATTTTAGATTTTTCATAAATGTAACTTGCATCAAGAACATGAAATCTCCTTGATAATCAAAATTATTAATGATTTGAATCAACATTTTATGCCTTTGAAAAGGGACTTTTACAACAATATTTCAAAGAAAGTAGTGGCTTTCCATAATTGTTAAGTCCAACTTAGAGTTAAGTTCAACTTAGTATCTTTGTGAAACACCCCCCCTGGTTTATAAAATAGCTATTGTGACTCAGCCTTTCGCAAGTGTATGAATGACTCATTTAGTACACAACCAATAGGCCAACATGTAAATAATTTGTTCTAGAAATAGGATATATCTATCCTGTGGCAAATGAAAAAGTTTTCATATCATACCCCCATCCTAAAGAATAATAAATTGGAAATTCCAAGCACACTCTTAACCCTAATCAGGCCAGGTTATTTTGGCTATGCTATCCGCCCTCCCCCACGATCCGCCGATACCCTGAAGAGAAACAAATTGTGTTAGGGAACCTGTCTAAAGTAGTCACCTGTCTACAGTGGCCACTTTTCTTTTTCCACTTGGGTGGTCACTACACACCGGTTTGACTCTATGGGCAATTCCACGGTAACTGACGTTACAATGTAGGATTTTTACAACTTTGTTTTCATTGTAGCTATGTAAATAAAGATACCTGGGGGTTATAATTTGATACAGGTATATAGTTGATAAGAGTGAAGAAATCAGTATAAATTTTTTCACCAAAACTGCATTTTTTATCGAACAGCGAGCAAAAATGTGTCGGTAACTGACGTTACGCAAAAAAGACATGCAAAATTATGGTCTTGAATCAAAGTGCAATATCTCATGTCCCAGACCTGCTAGAATTATGAGTTTGATGTGACATCATCCCTAGGTACCCAGGAACAGATGTACCAAATATGGAACAATTAGCACCCTTTCCCTTTATGCTGTAATAACTTTACTGAAGGCATGTCGGTAACTGACGTTACGTAACTGACGTTACGGTTACACTTCCCATAGGCTTAACACATGAAAAATCATGTGTTGGAATCAGTTTGAAATATTTCATTTCCTTAACTTGTTAGAATGATTTTTGGGGTATGGATTAATACCTTGGTCCATCAAGAACATATACACAAATGAAAGGAGACCTTTGTCCATTTTCTTTTAATTTTGTGGAAAGTTTATTGTGAGCATGCTGGTAACTGACGTTACGGTAACTGACGTTACAATGCTTTGTCTATGGGGTTTACATAAAATTGATTTTATCACTGTTTTTACACTGCATCAAGAATTATATCATACTAGTGAAATGTTAAATACTCATATCTACCTAGCAAAAGATCAAACAATGGGAACTCGGGACCTATGGGGCTAATTGACGTTTTACATGTACTTTACCTATGGGTGGTAACTGACGTTACACATGTAAATTAGGTTTAGGTTGTAGAACAAATTTGTTGATTCCTCATGAATCATACCATACCAGTCACATGTTTAATGGTAAATATATTAACTTTTAAGATTCAAAACAATGATTTTTCAATGAATTGGAATGGATATGGGGTGTGGGGATCTAAGGGGTAAGCCCCTTTGCCCTTTCACAGAAATAAAGAGAGGATTTTGCCTTTTTTACACCACTTTATTAACAAAAGCAGATAAATTAAGGGCTTTCCACCCTATTTGTACATACTGGGAGATAAAACTTACAGAGAAACAAAAGAAAATTTAACTTAAAATGAGATTTGTATTATATATGATTTTGGTAACTGACGTTACATCCCCTCCATCATAATGTTTAGTCTTTTGAAAGAACTTTCTACTGATTTACATGATAATAACTGGCTTAAGCAATTAAGCAAGTGCCTCCTGAAGGTTTATGAATCTATCCAATTATCATTGTTCCATTGGTAAATCATATGTTAGTTGTTACATTATGGTAATTGATGTTAAATTATGGTAACTGACGTTACATGGTAACTGACGTTACACACTTTGAAGAGCCAATTTTTACCAATGGTATGTGGGCATCCCACATTTTTTTGTACTGATAGAAAGAGAGTTGGTCAAAGATAACAAATCTCAAGTAGCATCCCATATACCAGCTTCTTTGTGGAATAAATTGAAAAAATCCTTGTTTTTGGTAACTGACGTTACATCCATTATGGTAAACTGAGCTAATCAAGATTTTTGTCAAATTCAATAATCAAACCAGCAATTTTTTTCATACCATTTGGTAAAGTGTTATTCTGGTAACTCTTTTCATGTGAAAGTTTATCAATTGAAGTAATGGTTTAGTAGATTTACAGATAGCAAAATGTATGTGAATTTATCTTTCCCATCACCATATTTTCTACTTTTATACTTTGATGGCCATTTTGAGAAAAAAAATGGCCGTCATTGCAAAAAAAAATTATCGTTCCTTAAACTTCAACTCATGTATTATTCAAAAATATGAGTTATTTGAACCAAACATCATTTTTAATTTTTGGCATCTATGTCCCTTATGTCGTGGAATTGCCCCTATGTGAATTTTGCAGTTATTGGTTAGAGCCTATAAACAGAATACATGTATAATTGTGAATGTGCAGAGACATTGCTCACTAGTGTCATATTATGTGCAAATTTTCCATTCACATCAAAGAGGGTGTAAAAATAGAGTGCATACAACAGTGCATTAAGAAATAATCATTAGTTCGTTGAGCAATACATGAATTGTGCAGGATCATACCAGCAGGTTTGACTTCAATTTGATCTAATTCATTAAAATTCATTTACTCCATCCACCTTTCAAGTGGAAAAATCATTTGGCAAGGTGCTCATGTGTAAGGTAGTTCATTCTCCCTAAAAAACAATGAGTGACCCTGGCTTGAATACATTATGGCTGGAATTCACAAAGGAGGTTTAGGTAAATCATGGTATAATCCATGAAGTTCTACTTGCAGAGAAGTAAAAAAACCAACAACATGGAAACCACATTTGCTAATTTCTAATTATATGGCTGGTGGTGCTTGCTAGCCAGCGGCACCAAATACAATTCACCCTCCGAGAACATGGACCTTTATTAGGTGTGTTTAGCACATGTGTAGCTTCCACATTGTCAACAAGTAAAACGTGTTGATTCGTTCTCCATCATTTTTACAAATTATGTTACTCCATAGATGTAGACCATAGTTTACACAAACCTCCTTTGTGAATTTCAGCCATTAGTGTCTGAACACTCCATGCAAATAACCGCCAATTATCGTTATCATTGATGGATAATGAAAGATAGCTCTGCATGTTATTGCAGGAACCCAGACCTGACAGTATACTGTAACATGTTTTAAATTACTGCCCTCTTCAATGTTTTCCTGAGGATTTTACTAAGGGAAGACATGAACAAACTTATGCTGCCCTGACCTGGCAAATATAAAATTTAAAAAACATGCAATAAATATCAAGATTCTTACCATCCAAAACACCAATGATTTCACAGGAGACTGTAACGGGAAAGTCGGCAACTGGTTCACTATTCAAATGAAAGCACACAAGACAGAGATATCACATGAATGTAATCATGAAACATTTTGGTTTCCTTCAAGTACACAATGTAATAGCTCTTTTAAAACTTGAAATAAATATCATTCATAAAATTAAAAAAATAGTACTTGTATTAACTATTTTCAAAGAGCTCTGTTTGCTTAGTACCATATGAAAAAAAAATCCTTGGATATTGATGGGCACACTACTACAATATTACAAAGATCATTACTTCATGGAGAGATGGGAAAAGATTATTATTTCAAGTTAATTAACCTATTGACAAATACTTGATTTGGGTGTAGCCAATGGTAAAAATTAACTTTTTTGCAGTCGGGCAAGTAAAGACAAAATTGTCAAGAATCTAGAGCCCCCCCCCCAAACTGAATCAGGTGGACCAACACAGATACAAATATTAACGATGCAGTTATATTTTGTTGCCCATTTGAGCCAGTGGAATTAGGCATCAATTAAATTTGGTGTCCCAAAGCTAATTTTTAGTTGCCCTGGGTCAGTGAGTCTGTGCTAATTTTGAGAATTGTACTAGCGTCTATTATCAATCTACATGTGACTGAGCCAAGCGTTACAGGCATTGTTATCATGAGGGTAATTTGGGGAATGGGCTAAATGGGTTAAACCTAGATGAGATTGGTGGGAGACTTGCTCACCTGAGTTCAACATACACAGTTGATGAGAGGAGGACGGGAGAGTTAGGAACGATGATCACCGGCTCACAGAAACTGACGACTGGACTCTTCTTAACCACAAGGAACCTGAAAATCAAGGTACAGATTCATCTGATAGTTTTATTCAGAATTGTATACTCTCATTTCTATTTTCAGTAAAAAGAACAAAAATTTGTTATGAAAGCAGATATTTATAAAATCAGAAATCAAGACAGAACGACAGGAGAGTTGGGAATGATGATCACCAGCTCACAAAAAACTGATGACTGGACTCTTCTTAACCACAAGGTAGCTGCCAATCAAGGAACAAGAAAAAAATACAAATGTTTATTTTTCAGACATTAGAAAGGCATTTCATAAGCTTTCATTCAATATCTTATTTTAACATATTGGGCAATATTTGACTATTAAAATGTAGGTTTTAAAAGCACTAAATACCATGGTCGTCAATCTGTAATTGATACGTATTCATCAGGGGGGGATGATCTAATCATTCATCCCTGATGAATATAGGTATTCAATAAGGATTGACACCCATGCTAAATACTAAGTGCATGTTAATCATTCAATTAAAAATACCCAGTGAAAAATAAATTAAATTATATTTTGAAACAATTGTTTCAATTTTACGTGCATGATTCTTTAACATACATTCCTTCAAAATTGTTAATGAATTACCCACTAGTGCAGGGTTTCGATTGGATTGGGTCACATTAATAGTAAGGAACCAAATCGATAATACTAAAACATGATGGTTTGGGGAAAAGGTACAACACTGCGAAGAGACTCAAACATTAAATATTATAATTCTATGTTCAAGTACAGTACTTGTCAGTTCATTGCCTAGACAAAGGATCTGTTAGATTAGAAAGCTTGGCTACATTGACTTACATTTGATGACATTTGCCTTTATAGCAGATAAGCAGTTTTCAGCAGTTTTTTTTTACATTTCTTTATTTTGTTCATTTCTTAAAACATGTATACTGAAGCAAGCAATTAATTACTTTACAATTAAAGGCTAGCACTTTTGAGATCTTGACCTACCCAGAGGGGCCCGCTGAAGTTTCATTCGTGAAGTAGGATGTTGAGCCAACACTGTTAGGAGACGTCTCACCCCAACACTGCACCTCCACCCGCCTACCCTGCTCCACAATACTGCAAAATAAAACATGACAAAGAGACCAGTATTATTTATTGGCTGCTTAGATAACAACATGGGCGTATGGTATTCATCAACAGCCGCTTGCAATATTTATTTGTTTTCTTTGACGCTCTGATGGGATCCGGTAACATTGTCAAAATCTACAACTTTGCTCACTTAGACCTTTAACTTAAGTGGTTCTCACACACTCATTGCATTCCTATTACCAATGGAACAGGTTTCGATTTCCAAATATTTCCTTTGTAATAAAGATATTTATGATTGTAATGTTCTGATTTGTCTTCCTGGGAGACTTTCAACTAGATGTAAAAAGTTATTAAAGTCAGCACTTTGCATTTTCGCTCATTTCTTGGACATATGACATTCATTTATCATGGAAGGCATATGTTCACACATCACTCAGTGGACATATCAGATCACCAAAATACACATTTTATCAGCCCTTCGTCAGTTTTTGCACATGTCAACTTAGTATATCCTGTTCATGTTAGATTTACTTCCTTACCAAAGAACAAATTTTCTTACTCCCATAACCCAAACAACTACATGTATCAAAATAAATGTATGATTACCTGAAATCTAATGTCCCTGAGATAGCAAATGCTGGAATCTCCTCCACACCAAACAGCACAGCAGTGTTCCCATCTTCATATGGAGTCAGGATTACACAATAGACAAGTACCTGAAAGAAAACACCCATTATAGAGTCAAACCTGTCAATAAAGAACCTGAAAGTAAAACTTGAAAGAAAGCCGCAACAATTGTATTAATTAAATTGACATCAATATATCCATGTCTGTCCTAGGGCAAGTTAACATTTATGCTGAGCAAGTAAAATTTCATAGTCTAGTTGACTGATGGGGCTAAAATTTCTGGTCAACTATGAGAGAAAGTTTTAAATCATACGGCTTATTACCTGAAATGAATGTGTAAATCTCATCTTCAAACGAGTGAGAAATTTGATAATCCTTTCATTTGTTTTACATTAGTTTTTTTAAGCAAACTGTACATTTCCTGTTCCGGCAATCAAAATTTCAATATAAATGATTTTACTTGTCCAAAAATTTAGAGAGGAGTAGCTGGTCTTACATCTTCATCAAAACTGGCACTTCCATTGACCGTTGGCGAGTTTGTGATGTTGTCATAAAGCAAGAGATTGACAGTGAAATTGCCGGTGTCCCCATTCAGAGTTGCGCTGATGAGGGGTGCCTCTTCTGATGGGGAAGAGCTCAAGCTGACGACTCCATAAAGACTTGAAAGAGAGGGTTCTGTAACTGTAAGTGTAAAATGGAGAGTCAGGAAGAAAGATGCGAAGAATAAAACAAAAATGTTCATTTGATACAAATATTTAATAATGAAGTGAACAAATGATAAGAGTTGCAGCTGTCAATGTTACGATATTACGAATGGCATACAAAAAATGTCAATTGAATTGACATTTCACATTGACTTGCCAACAAGACTCGTATTGACGTATTCGTAATTCTCACCAATATAACATGCAACAAAGTTAAAATTGACATAACTTTTTGTTCGCATTCCTTTTAGTTTTTCTCAGATTTTCACTTAGTTATTCCCTCATTCACCTTCTTTCATAAATATCAACTAATAAATTTCTAGGGTGGACTTCCGCTGTCTTTTTATTTACGTTGGGGTTGAAATCATTGTGATATATTGAAATCCTTTCTCAGTCTCACTCAGTTCTCCCATCTACAAACTACAAATGGTCCACTCGGCATGCTCGGTCTCACTCTTGTTTGTGCGACAGATGAGATGGCGATACTACTGTCCGTTAGGGACAGACAGGTTGCCATTTTTCTATTGGCCCGTTAAGGACGTGCGCAGTGGCGATGCGCAGTGTTCTCCATACAGTTACGTGCTCTTACGTAGCAAAACTGCTAACAAAAGTCAAGTTTGTAGCCTGAATCCTCCTACAACTTTTAGTGTCACTGGTGTCAACAAAATATGATACAACTACATAAACAAGTGACAAATATCACAATAATTTCACCAGTAGCATAACTCGAGCGAATGTGTGAATGTTTGGCCGTGGCTGAGTGCAATAAAGTTCACGCTGCATGCTGTGTATGTACACTCGCCCAGTCGCGCACATGTCTTGCATGCAGAACACGGTACTGTACGTTATAGTAGACTCGATTCCCAGTCATAAAGTAATAACACAATGTGCTCAATTAATGATTTCTGTAAAGATCGAGTCAAATCCTATGATGTGAAAGCAAGTAATTGAATCAAATCTAATTCAATTGCTTATAGATCCATTAATGCTCCTGATTTTCAAGCTATCTTGCATAATATAAAAGGAAAATGGCAACGTGCCGGTCAGCATAGAAGATGGCAACGTGCCGGTCAGTCATATAGAAGATGGCAACGTGCCGGTCAGTCGTATAGAAAATGGCAACGTGCCGGTCAGTCATGTAGAAAATTGCAACGTGCCGGTCAGTCATATAGAATTCTGTGTATTGGTCAATATACATGACGGTCACTTCTTTATTACCTTCGGAATAAACCTATGACTGACCGGCTTGTTGCCATTTTCTATACGTCTGACCGGCACGTTGCCATTTTCTATACGACTGACCGGCACGTTGCAATTTTCTACATGACTGACCGGCACGTTGCCATTTTCTATACGACTGACCGGCACGTTGCCATCTTCTATATGACTGACCGGCACGTTGCCATCTTCTATGCTGACCGGCACGTTGCCATTTTCCTTTTATATTATGCAAGATAGCTTGAAAATCAGGAGCATTAATGGATCTATAAGCAATTGAATTAGATTTGATTCAATTACTTGCTTTCACATCATAGGATTTGACTCGATCTTTACAGAAATCATTAATTGAGCACATTGTGTTATTACTTTATGACTGGGAATCGAGTCTACTATAACGTACAGTACCGTGTTCTGCATGCAAGACATGTGCGCGACTGGGCGAGTGTACATACACAGCATGCAGCGTGAACTTTATTGCACTCAGCCACGGCCAAACATTCACACATTCGCTCGAGTTATGCTACTGGTGAAATTATTGTGATATTTGTCACTTGTTTATGTAGTTGTATCATATTTTGTTGACACCGTGACACTAAAAGTTGTAGGAGGATTCAGGCTACAAACTTGACTTTTGTTAGCAGTTTTGCTCGAGAACACTGCGCATCGCCACTGCGCACGTCCTTAACGGGCCAATAGAAAAATGGCAACCTGTCTGTCCCTAACGGACAGTGCGATACTCATTCAATTTCAAATTTTACTGTCATACTCAAGACTCATAATAACACAATAATTTTAGATAAAGCCTGAAATATACATTCAAATAAATTTATTTTGCTGAGACGTTACTTTACTCTTCTTAAATAAGTATAGACGAGATTATGTGGTCAATTGACACAAATTTGCAAGTGATAGGATTTAACACACAATGAATTGAACGGGTGGGACTAACGCAGATATCGCGCCAGAAAATAGGCAGCGGCAAAACGTCAATCATCTAGGTTTATTTCAAATTATCAAGACACGATATGCATATGAGACAACATTACCTTGTCCTTCTGTACCAGCAAACAGGAAAATAATCACCACGGCGTAAAGATACATCTTTGTAGGAATTTCTTCCATTTGGAAGTCATTTTCAAAAGCTTTGTTAGCAACGATTTTGCAAAAAATGTTTATGGTTAGCGCCCTCTAGTGGAGTAATAATTATAGTTATTGTCTTACTTATCTTAGAAAGTCTTAAAACCTACTCATTTTGTTTTCCTCATTATTTGTTCAACGCCCTATTGGTCTATTCCCAGAATTATGACTTGAATGGGTAGAATATTGATACGATCATACGATTGAATGATTTATAATCGATGTAAATAATCATAATCTTACTGTTGTAAGTGCCCTGTATTTTTCACAACTGATAATCAATCTACAAGTAGATACTTGATACTGCATAAAAAAAAACACATTAGTAATCATTATGTTTCACAAAAGACAAAATTAAACTAGTAACATCATTCCCTCGAATCCCATCAACCTAATCAGCGTCATTATTATCTGTATGGTTTATTAATGCTAGGGTGAAACTAATTATGCCTAAAAGATCGATAAAGGCACAACTTAATTTATACTGAAAAATATAACTTTACAGTAAAATCAATTTTTAGAATGAACACGTCATTTCTGGCAAGTTCCACCAAACTACATTAATTATATGTGTAGTTATCTCGTTTGTAATTCAATCATAATGAACTTGTTGAAACAACTGTTTTATCAGCAGCATGACACATATTACACACTATGGCATTTTAATTGAGTTGTATTACTGTATATCAATATATTGCCATTGTATACTACCCCAGTGGCGTGGCGACGGGGGAGGGGGGGGGGGGGGGGGGGGCGGCACGTGCAATAGAAAACATAAGGGGCCATTTTTATGAGAAAACAAAGAAATACCGTGTGCCCCAAATAATTTTCCCGGGGGGTCTGTCCTCATAGAAAGGGGGGTATCATGCGTGACCAAGGACTTGCCAAAAGCACCCTAAACAAGTATTTGCGTGGTGCAAAAAATACACCCTAAGTAAGTATGATTATCGGTAATTTGCTACCCTAAGTAAGTAATCAATTTTTTGTAAACCCCTAAGCAAGTTATAACTATTTTTGATACCCTAAGTAAGTAATCAATTTTTTGTAAACCCCTAAGCAAGTTATAACTATTTTGTATACCCTAAGCAAGCAATACTATTTTGCTTTCCTTGCATGAGGCCCTTGATCAAGCATAATGTAAATAAGTTGTTTTTCCAACCTATGAGCACGATCCAGGAGCACGATATGGAACAGCACTGGAACCCGGGCCTGGAACAGCCATGAAACTTCACACCAATCAACATCCATTTAATAATTACTCCACAAAGACAGTTCTTATAAATGTAATTATCTTTACTTTTGATTTAAGATATCAAACTACACACTTCCTTAGATTTCATGTACAATTTTCATGAACACTTACGAAAAAATAGCGATAGCTCTCGTTCATGTTAATGAGATTGATATCCAGGGATCAAAACACTGGGATAAATCCAGGGGCTGTCTTTGCGAACGTGTGCGATGTTTTGGACCGGGATTTGGTGGATATTTCAGCTCAAAACGGTGACTAAAACTTGTTCTAGTGTTGAATGAACCCTAAGTACGTAAGCTGAATTTTTAAGACCCTAAATGCGTAACTCATCAGTTTAAACAAAAAGATACCCTTTTCCCTGATTTTTGGTGATTTTGAGACCCTATTCAAGATACGTACGCAACTTGCCTGATCGTAAAAAACACCCTTTTTACTCGAATTCTTGGTCACGCATGATATCCCCTTTCTATGAGGACAGACCCCCCGGGATAATTTTGCTTATTGCTTTTTTCGGCATACTTATTATGAGCCGCTATGGGTGGGATTCAAGGGCTGAACTATCAAAGTCCATGATCAACTTCTACCAGCGAACAAGCATTCCACACGCATTCAAGAAGCAAACAAAAATGGGTCTGAATTGAAAGGAGGGGGCTCTCAGGCCCACGAGCTCCCCTCGCTAGTTCCCAGCGTAAGGGGCCATCTACAAAGTTCGTACGCACAAGAGGTGGGGGGGGGGGGGGGGGGGGGGGGGTTCAGGCTGATACGTACGCTACATTCAACCACATGTATAAAAAGTAATTAATACGCAGTATAGTATGCTGAACCTTTCTTTCTTCTATTTCAATTTCTTACAGCGCATAGAGACATATTTGATATGCGCGTTATAAATACCTTATTATTATTATTTATATTAAAAAGTGCATACAGGGGGGCCAGGGAGGGGGGTCATTTTTGGACAATAAATTGCGTACATGCATGTATACTTTGTAGATGGCCCATTGGCCCCTATATAAGGGATGTGTACTGGGGGCATAATCATGGATGTTAGGGATTTTTTTTTTTTTTTTTGGGGGGGGGGGGGGTCAATTATCAAACCAATGACAGTGAAATTCATGTCATTGTCATCTAGTGCCCCTTAGTGCCCCTTTCTAGCTACACCACTAGAGAGTGTTCACTTCATCAATATTTCGATGGTTCAATCAAGAGATCATGGTCCATATTCATTCATCTTTATTTCATAACAAATACCATTTTAGCAATAAAGAAGAATACCTCTAGAGGACAATGAATTCTGCCACCTGCAGGGAAATTATGTATTTTTTTAACATTATCGAGGATCAAGATCAAGAATCGAGCTTTCTGATTGGACTAAAGTTTGGTTTCATCTTTAGGCCTAGGAAAGATGTAGCTGTACGGAAATCAAACAGTATGGAAGAAAATAAATTGCGGTAAATAAGATCGCACATATTACTATCTTTCGTCAATGACACATCCGTGTTGTACCATGCTGGCCGTTCGAATGTAAGTTTTTGTAATTTTTACGCTATCAAATTCGATGAATAACCAGAAACTTCTGTTTGTTCTTAACATGAACATTTACATTATGGTTGACTTGTGTGGTTGTGCTTGCGTGTGACTTGAAATTCTAATTCTTGCTATAATATATCGACATTTTATGCTTCAACATTTAACCCTTGTCATTAGCTACAGTCCCAGTCGTCCATTTCGATGTTGGTTTAAGTGAGATGATGATTTTAATTGAAACTCCTAACACAAACCACATAGATCTACTAAAGTACATGGTCCAGTCAGCTGGACCATTTACACGCAATATACACTAATATGCTGGAGATAAGCATCGCGTCGCGGAACACGGACAGGAAATAATAATTTTTCATATTGCGGTCTTCAAATTAAAGTAAACAACAGACGTCTAGAGTCCGTAATTTATAAATATTATCACTATCAGTATCACATCACTCGTCCTAGTATCACTATCAGGACCATCACTCAGATTATTTGAATTGTGGATCACATAAACAAAAGTTGTTTGCGTTTGCTAGTAAATGGAGGAAGGAATCGGCCGCCAAAATTTGTATAGAGCCACATCTACAATGTATTGTAAATGGTCCTGATAAAGTGATAGGACGTATAGAGCCACATCTACAAGTAAATGGTCCAATCAGTTGTATAGAGCATCTGTTGGTTCTTTTAGTCATGCATACCGAGTTGTGGGCACGGTTTGGTAGAGAATGACGCTCAAACTGCTGATTCATGGCAGACATAGTGACATGATCATTAATTCTTAAGGGCTAAGCTATACTACCGTACCGTACCATACCCATTAACGAACCATACAGTGCATGTACAAAGAAGAAAGAACTGTTCACTTTTTAATTTTTTAAATAAAAGAACTTGTTTAAAACCTGGCTGTTGGATTTTTAAATTATCAATTGTGATTATGTTGTTCGTATTCAGGGACCAGAGAGCTCATAATGGATGGTCAAATATGCGCCTGTAAAGGAATCCGCTCGTGCCTTGTATGTGAGGGGAGGAATGACAACGGGTGCAGAGAAGATAATCCCCTTACCAAGAAAAGGAACTTTTCACAGGTAAGATCAAAAGCATTATCCTGTCTTTTATGTAAGGTATGACCCATGAGCAAGTTTGTTATTTCATATTGTTTATCGCTTAGATATATATGACAACTTTAATTCATTTTCATTGGACAATTCTGTCATAATTGTGGAAAAATACAACCACTATCAAAGTCAGCGCATGAAGTAAATTGTCTAATGCAATCATGCAACTTATGTTGGTTGCCTGATTCTAATTTGTCACAGTTTTGTCATTTCTTTTTAAGAGTCATATTGATGTGCACATCTTACTGATCATTACATTTATTTGAAACCCTTTGTAAATTCAGGATCTGCACGGCACTACTGTCACACAATTTTGGAAAGGTGCAACCATCACATGAAGCAATTGGATTAGTGCTGTTGATTGCATTAATATGATTTTCATTATTTTTGTAATTCCCTTGTAAGGGACTGATACATTTCTTACTGATAATTTATTTAAAACCTTTTGTAACTTCAGGATCTGTCGCAGTACCTTCGCACCTGCGGAAAGGTGCAACCACCATCTTAGTCAGCATATGAACCAACTATTACAGTTTAATCATGAAAATGAAATGATATATTGGTTAACTAATGATTAATCATAATGTTCATTGTTTTATTATTTCCTTGTAAGAGAAAAACTATTATATATTTGTATTTCTTACTTATCATTAGTCTACTTATCATAAGATATTCCATTTATTTGAAACCCCTTTCTAACTTCAGGATATGTGGCTATACTGTCACATCTGCGGGAAAGTTCAACCACCACCACCGAAAGCAGCGCAAAATGCTGCAGTTGAGGAGGGAGTTTGCCCGATCCACCACAGCGACCAAGGATTCTTCCTGCCAGGGATCCAGGTCATACCCGATTTTGTGTCGGCAGAAGAGGAGGTGGAGATGGTGCACATAATAGAGCAGAGTCCATGGAAGCCCTCACAGTCTGGTCGATATAAACAGGTCTATAGTCTGATGATATTTCATACTTGATTTGACTTAAATGGTGGATATGGCGCCAAGGGCTACAGGGTACACTTTAGGCCACCTGATATTGTCTAATTGGTGGCTTGAATTGACTGGTTGCTAGAAATATGTTGATTCTCACATTATGGACTGTTGTTCACTATAGCGTATTATGGAGATAAAAACATTTCATTCAGTATAACAGTGCAAACATATTTTGTATGCCTCCGCAACGAAGTAGCTGGAGGCATTATGTTTTCGGGTTTTCTGTCCGTCCGTACGTTCGTCCGTAATTACGTCCCATTCTCGTGATCAAAAACCAGTTGACAAACGACAATCAAACTTGGTACTTATTTGTATTTTGGGGAGCTAATAAACTTATAAGATTTGAGGGTCATAACGTCAAAGGTCAAGGCCACGGCTCGTATATATGCAAAAATAGCTCATAATTGTGACATATCAGATCTGGTAGATAGATTAAGTATATCAAAATCTAGTTGACAAATTAATTTGGGCTTTATATAAATCGTGCATTGGCAGAGGCATCATTTTCGACTGCACGCAGTCGACGATCCATCTAGTTTTACTTTGCCCTTTTACTAATTATCAGAATAAAAATTCATTCTAAATTTCTCTTATCCATTTCAACTATTATCAGGACTATGGCCCCAAACCCAACTTCAAGCGCAAGAAGGTCAAGCCAGGTGGTTTTACCGGACTACCGTCGTTCATCAAACCCTTCATCTCTCGGATAACGCAACTCAACTCTCTGAGAGACTTTCTTCCGGTCGAGCAGTGCCACTTGGAATACGCGCCGGATAGGGGATCGGCCATCGACCTCCACTTCGACGATTTCTGGCTGTGGGGAAACAGGTTAGTCACGATCAACCTGCTCTCTGATACTTACCTTCTTCTCAAGCTGGACCACTCGGAACATTCTGGAGGTGAGGTTGTGACGGAATCAAATTTGGACCGAACTAAACATTCTGGAGATGAGGTCGTAAGTGGATCTGCTTCAAGTGGAGATATGGTTGTGACTGAATCAAATTTCGACCATACTAGACAATCTGGAGATGAAGTCGTGTCTGGATCAGTATCAACTGGGGGAGAGGTTGTGAACGAATCAAAATCAAATGAGTCTGAAATTCTGACTAAATCAAAATTAAATGGAGAAACGCGTGTGAATGAAAACCTAATTGGTAGAGAAGAACATAATCATCAGACATTTGCTGGCCGTTCTGGAATCGGTGCTTTGATGGACTCAAAATCGAGTGAAGAAGTTCATGGGGATAAAAGTGTCAGTACTGAAATAGGATCACTGAATTCTCAAGTCAAGGAGCTTTTGATTCCGATGCCCAAGCGAAGTCTGCTTGTGCTGAGCGACGATGCCAGGTACAAATGGAAGCACGCCATTCCGCGAGAGGCCATCACATCTCGACGCATAGCAGTAACTCTCCGGGAGCTCGCGTCCGAGTTCCTGCCAGGAGGATCGAGGGTGGCAGACGGTCAGAAACTCCTTGATATTGCATTGACCTATGAGGGAAGTGTTGTTCCATAGAGCAAAGTCTACAATGTGTTTGGAGACATATATTGCGTCTCAATACATCGCCAAAACTCACAAAGAATTTCATTTGCATCAGAGTTATTACAGGATAGATTAAATGAAGATATATGCAGCATGAAGGATTTTTTTCCATAGAGCAAAATGCATGATATGATTGGAGGCTTGATTGCCTTGAAGGAGCCATCAAGTTTGAACGTTGCACAGTTACTCGTTTGTTACAATCTCTTCTCTGACTTCTTCCCTGGAATGAAGCTTGAATGGTCAAATATATCATTGTGCCTTTAAAATTGTTTTTGAAGATCTCTCTTTTGAATAATTGCTTTGACCAGCATCACAGTCACATTTTTAAAGAAAAAAACGGTGGAAACTTTCAGGTGTCTGGAGGATGCCCTCTTATGTTAACGACTGTTTTTTAATATGAAAACAGCCCTGTAACCTAGACATTTGTTTTCTTCCATTGAAGCATAATTGGATTAGTTGATAATTGGATCTGATGATAGAGTTTTTAGAGTTTAAATACTTAAATATAGTTTTACCAATACTCGACTATCTCTTTATTTTTGGTACTATAATAATATTCTTTTCTTTGATTTTTTTTTTGCTGGACAAATGATACACATTTAAAAAAAGTTGTGGTCCCTTGGTCAGTACTGATTCCAATATCAATATACAAATTGGGAAATAATTATTCCTTATAAAAGAACAGAAATTGATGTACAATCAACATGTGAAAGTGTTGTTATAGCAAATGAAAACACACAAAGGCAGATGTCGGATTTGTAAAATTGTATTCACATCATTCTTTCACATAATTGTAATAATAAATAATATGCATAGTTGAAAGTATGTAAAAAGTAAAGTACTGAATACAGTGATGTACATATAAATGATAATGATTGGTAAATTTTTCAGCTGACAGAAAAGAAGAAGTGTGACCAGATATAGCCAAACCCTGCACTTGTCGGCAAAAATCAAAATCTAGATTTTAAAGCCATAAGAAAAGCCTCATCACAAGCTGCCTTTGATGTTAAAAAACATTGGGCAATATTTGACAAGGATATGATTGTTTCAACTTTCAATTTTACTAACGTGTTTCATTAACATACATTTTGTGAACTTATAAGATCAATTTCTTGAAACATGAATTATTAACAAGTATTGTATATATCCAGTCACAAATATGCTCACTTCAATCACAATATATAAGCCATGATCTTGCATACATGATTCTAACATTGTTGAAAATAAACAGAAACTCTGTGTACATCTCAAGTATTAAAAGTTATTTTGTATACAAAATATTATTTACATCATACCACGGCACCGTTGTAGAGAGAGATACAATCGATTGTAAGTTAAAATTAATTGTATGTCAGAAATTTTGAGCATTTAGAACACATGATCCGACTTGCAATCGATTGTATCTCTTTCTGCAACAGGGCCTATAACACATTGTAATGAAAATGAAATATATTTATTTAAAGCATAACCAATTATCAAGTATTGTTCATAATGTTTTGCTCTTGACTTTAATACTGAATAAATATTGTATGTCCATCAGATATGATTGTCCGCTCTGCTGTATCAGGTGTCAAAGTTCAATACTTATGGGGCATATACATGTACAGTATATGTGACCTTACACAATAAAACGACCAATAAGTCGGGAAAAAGGATTGTGCTGAATTTCACATGACATTAAAGTAGAAGTCATGGGCCGCTTCAAAGATTAGATGAAGTTACCCACATTCAGGAAATATCAAAATCCTGAATCTCATTTTTAAAACAAAATTTGTCTATTTCAGGTAATATCAGAGAAACGATTACAGTGACTAAACAGTCATTTTGTGGTGTAAGGTCACATATTTACATGTAGGAATATATAAAAATAAAAATAAAACGATACTTTAACACATTTACAAAAGTAGTACATGTAGTAGTAAACAAAATTTTGATTTCAAACTTCTTTGTTCATTATTAGAACTACATCCCAGGGGGGTGTTTCACAAAGATTCTAAGTTGAATTTAACGACTTAAACATTATGGAAAGCCATTTGTAGCCTTGGAATAAAATATATTCAAAATAAAAAATGCAAGTATTTTAGACTTTTCATAAATGTTGCATCAAGAACATGAAATCTCCTTGAGTAATCGTGGTAATAGAAAATAATAATGATTTGAAACAACATTTTATGCCTGTTAAAAGGACTTTTAAAATTTGTTTTCAAAGAAACTAATGGCTTTCCATACTTTTTAAGTCCAACTTAGAGTTAAGTTCAACTTAGGATCTTTGTGAAACACCCCCCAGCACCAGGAGCAAAATTCAGTAGTGGAAGAAAAATGGCACACAAAAATGTTTTTCTTTTGAATGCATGGAAGAACAAAAGATGAAGTTTAAACAATATGAAAGACAAGTTAGAATTCCTGCAATACATCACTGGAGCTGAGTGGATGGACCCTGCATATCATTCAATTAATTAAACTAATATAAACAAGGTGATTTTGCAAGTCTGAACTCTTTATATTCTTCTTTTTCTTAAAATCCTGATATAACTCATTATAATGAAGCTCGACTGTACAAGGAAGATGTGTGCACATGTCTTCAATTATATTGACTAATATGTCTCCCTACGCCTGCAAATCAACAATAGCTAGAATCTTGTACAGTGGGACTTCATTATAAAGATCTCTGATAGAACGAAACCCTTCATATGTGCAACTAATGGAATATAAACTATAAAGTAACTACATCATAGTTCCCTTCTAGATTTGTCAATCCCCATAGAGTTAATATAGGAGCCACCATGTTCCCGTAGTTGAAATACGAGGTAAAATTCGGATTGGGACTTGGATTTTGCCCCGGGGGGGTACTCACGTATATTGGGTATACGGGGATGTGCCGCTGGGAAGGGTGACTTTTTCAAGAAAGATCCTGAGACATGGGTCCCCTTTTCATCAAAAAAATCCTTAGACATGGGTCCCTTTTTTCATATTTCCCCTTTTTTATACGGGATTTTGGGATTTGCCGATGTGAAATTGCCAAATTTTTCAAGCTCGCTACGCTCGCTAACTTAAAACCACAAAATTTGCGGGAAATACACCCAAAACATGCGCCACAGGTGAAAAAAAATCCTTAGACATGGGTCCATTTTTCGCAAAAGGACCCTTAGATGTGGGTATGGGTTTGGAGGTCTCAGCCGCACACCCCCGTCCGACTATAATCTGAGTACCCCCCCCCCCCCCCCCCCGGGGGATTTTGGGACACTTTATGGGGAAAACACCACTTTCCCATACATGCATTACAAGGTCAAATTTAACATCTAAAATAAAACACTGATTGACACACACAAAAAATTGCACATTCATGTCAAAACCTCAATGTACACAATGGGCTAATATACTTACAATAGAAAAGACATGATAATATTCATTCCCTATTAACACCGCTTCAAATTTGATTTTCTTCTGAATTCATATGAAATATATTTCTACCAAAAATTAAAATGTTGTTCCTGTTTGTAATTTAAATAAGGACACAACCACCCAGCTGTTCACTTTTTTCTATTTTTTGTTTTTTACAAAGTTTATTTACAAAATTGATTGCATAAATAACATTTGTTTCAATTGTCGGCGGATGCATCATAATAAATACTGTGTGGGGGATATAATACAGGATGCAAATATAGTACATGGACATCACATAAATAGGGGATAGGCCACTATAAGAACACATTGACAACAATATACATATTGGGATACAAATAACATAAATATACTGGGTAGCTAGGGATAAATAGTGGATAGGGACACATTAAAAAATAACTATGTAGGGACTCGCAAAATGTACAAATACTGGGTAGGGGCATAGTCTAAACACTATATGGGGACCAAACATACATATCGATACTGCATTATGTTATTGTTCTCAGTAAAAAGGATCTGATATATCTGTCTGGACGCCTTCCTCGAAGATCTGTTCCTCCCACTTTGAGAGCTGACTGACAAAGTCCCTGTGAGGCCTGATGTTGCACTTGCAGCCCTGGAGGTGTTTGTAGGCATCCTTAAGAAAATTATGAATAAAGTGAAAATAGTTAAATAGTTAAAATAGAAAATTTATTTTCATTTACGCACCACTTTATTCTTAAAATTGACTAGAATTAAATTAATGGAAAAGGAAATATTTAATGAAAATGAGCAGAGAAAAGTGAGATTTAATGGGAATGAAACCCAAGACCTTCAGGTTGCTAGACCCAGTGATCTAACCACAGACAACAAAGAAGAAGAAGAAGACGAACAACAACAACAACAGCATTGTAATAATGTATATTCATTTATATATTTTTTAAAATTAATTTAATTACTTATTATTTATTCACTTTGTATTTAATTATTATTATTATTATTATTATTATTATTAACAAATTTTTTTGGGGGGAATTGTTTTATCCGAGTAATAATCCTGAGAAATCTGAGGAAATATTTGTACCTTGAGAGCCCATTTGTAGTGATGCATGAGGTAGGCGAGGAGAGCAGCCGCACTTCTACTGAGACCATGCTGACTGGAGACAAGCACTACGTCCTTCTGGGCTAAGTGGTTGCCTGTGATTATAAATAGAAAGAAGCAGAGCTTATTTTTATTTGAATAGACATTTGTGATAGCTAGAATCTATTTGCTTGGACCATGTAGTTTACATGTATCTCCACATTATATTGTGGTTATAAACAAATTGTAAGTTATGAATTATATTGACTGGAAACAAGCACTAAGTTCTTCTGGGCTAGGTGATTGCCTGTGATTATGTATAAAGAGGAAAGAAGCAAAACATTTATTTGAATGGAAAATTTTGACAGCTAGAATTTGTTAATCCCATCTGCTAGGACCATGGCCCTGTTGCAGAAAGAGATACAATCGATTGTAAGTTACAATTAATTGCAAGTAAAAAAGTTTGCGCGTTAATTTAACCAATCAGATTTGCGCATTCAGAACACATGATCTGACTTACAATCCCTGTCTCTCTATGTTATATTGTTGTTAAAAAACAAACTGTAAGTTATGCATTATGTTGACTTGAAACAATTGGCATTACATCCTTCTGGAAATTTGTGATAGCTAGAAATATTTGACTCCCATGCTCTGACCATGTACCATGAATCTCCATGTTGTAATTACAAATTGTTACAAAAGTTACAAATTGTAAGTTATGAATTCTGTTGACTTGAAACAAGCAGCACATTCTTCTGGGCAAGATAATTACCCGTGATGACAAAAGGATAACGAAACAGAACTTGTACTTGAATGTGTTTGTAAACAAAATTAATAAGTAACCCAACTACAATTACTGCTAAAATAATTTAAAACACTTTGTGTGCAATTTCAGGGGGAAAAAACACAGATGTAGGCAGATCAGATTTCAGTCATTTGATCTAGTCATATTTTGCAGTGAAAACACAATCAGCACCTGATAGGCTCTCTTATCTGTTAAGATAGTCTCCTTTTCTTGTTTGTTTATTATTTTCCAACCATTTTAATCAAAATTTGTCTTTATAGTCATAATATTATCAGCCGCTTTAATATATTCAATAAAGTTTATGACGACATGTGAGTGTTTATATTTACCTATAAACTGGCATATCTGTGACAGTTGTGAGAACATGTCTGCCTCGTTGCCATCAGGAAGTGGACAGTGCATCAGATCAACTCCCGATAGACTCTCTTGTCTGGAAAGATAAACACATACAAACATACTGAAGTTATAAAGAGTACTAGGGGTGTTGCATCAATCGCAAATTGCGTTTAAATGCAAGTCAGACAATATGCCTATATATGCCAGTATGCCACTTTGTGCAAATCTGATTGGTTCAAATGCACATATTCTATGACTGCAAGAAAAATGTTCATTTAGTAAAATAAGATTTCAATGTTTATGTTAATTGGTAAACCATGCACTTTTCTTTTGTTGTGCTCACTGCTCAGCATTGTAACTATTCGTAAGTCAAGCTTACAATTCTTCCGCATTTTCCTACGCATGCATGCACCACTGCTTTGAGATCCTTCAGATCCTTCCCAATGCCAGTGCTGCATTCCTGATCCAAGGACTCACAAGGTTACATAGGAAACCACTCCTTTTCTTGTGTTTTCATATTGAAATATTTATTAAGCTATAATGTTCTTATCTAGTAAGAATTGCTCACAATCCTTCTGTATTTTCTGATTCATTCATCACTGCTTTGATCTCTTTCAGTCGTTATAATTGATGCCCAGGCTGCATACTTGACTCAAGGAACTCATCAAGTTATATGAGCAGTGGTACATTTTCTCATTTTACATTCTCTTGTATATGAGCTATTTTGTTTAATTGTTTTTTTAAAAAGACATATTAATCTTGGAATGACTTACAATTCTTCTGCATCTTCCGACACATGCACCACTGCTTTGATCTTCAGATCTTTCCTAATGTCAGGGCTGCAGGACTGAGCATAGTTGGCTAGGTAAAGCTGACCCGGAAGCACTTCCACTGGGTAAGGTCGCAGTTCATCCAGCTCTTGGGGCATGTATAAGATCTAGGAATACAAAAAAAGGGAAGCCAAACTTTAAAATCTTGCAGATCCTCTGTATAGGCAAGTACAGGCAAGTACTAACAAGTACTGTACCAAAACATGGAACTAATATATATACATAAAACAGGTAGGGAGAAGGTGGAAACGGGTACAGGCTAAGGCGAACAAGAACAAAAGGGGCGGGACATCTAAAGTTGGAGAGGGTAATACAGAAGCAGGCTAGAGCAGGCTAGACAAGAAAAGAATTGCAATATAATGTAGTACAAATCTGAACTCTTTTTTTTAGTGATACAAGGGGACAAAATTACCAAATTAATGCATAATTATATGATTCTTATAAAGTGCATGATATAATAGCACATTCTCTATGTGCTAAACAGATTCAACCATTAATATAGAAGACTTTACAGGAGTACTTTGTCTTACCTTTTGTGTCCTGAGGAATGGATAGAGTGCGGAGAACTCCTCGTAGCCGCCTCTGAGGATCTTGACTGGATTCCTGCTTCCAGCTTCAGCTAGGACCTTGGCACACTTGAACGCTGGACCTATCAAATTAAACAAGAAATCATTACAGTATTATATGAGAAATAAATTGTACATGTGCATGCATACTGTGGGAATGCTATGTACCCAAGAGTTACCATTTAGTCACTGTAGATGTATATCATACAGACATTACCATATTGGTATGTGGAGCAGGCTGTGGCTGTGCAGCTAGAGACATTAATGCATTGGTGTCCAGAGCATTGCTACCCATACATTGTCTGCTTACTCTAGCTGTGCTCCTAGGAAATTGTGTGATATGGTGTGTAAATGTGGATGTAGTGCCACTCACAAAGGGCATCAATAGTAGTTACTAATCAATAGCTTCTCAAAAGTAGAGAAGGGGGGGGGGGGGGGGGGGGGAGGGGACATTGCAAAGTGACCGAGGGGGAAGGAGGGCATAGGGATGAGGTGTCCCCCTCCCACAAAAGAGAGCTTTCGCATGTTTTGTCTCAACATTTTGTGATGTGGTGTATACCTGAGACAGATATTTCACATAATATTTACTGCAAGCTATGGAATCAATACAACAAAGGGGGAGGGGGGACAATCCCCTCTACTTTTAAAGGTGGGGGATCGCCCTCCCCCCTGCCTGTTGATGCTTATAATACCACTCACTTTCCCTCTTGGTGAGGCTGGTGGTGTTGTTGTCCAGGACGATCACGTGCATCTTACACTCCACCTCCGAGTCGTAGGGGACTAGGAATGTGCCATCCGACGCCTGTGGAATATGGAAAGACAAAAAATTAAAATTATACATCAGAAAGACAGATCTATTACGACCAGGCACAATATGCATGACCAATATTACAATGAAACCTCATTGTAACGAGCACCTCCGGCTCATTGATTTACATCGTTACATCAGATTTCTTGTTGTATCAGGGCTTACAAATAAAATATAAAGAAGTTCAATGGCAATTGTAAATAAAATTACAGTATACACTGCTGTGTATATAAGTATACAACTTTTGTTTGTGCAGGGCTAGGAATTAGCACTACGTAGCTGGATGGTTGGTGCCACCAAAACTGAGCTTTAGGCCACCAAAATACAATTAATGACAAACCTTACTTGCCCAAGTGGGACACTACATAGAATATGTACATGATACACTAAAAACAAATGCTTTGTTTTTTGTTTCGGGCCACCATGCAGTTTTAGGTTTTGGGCTACTAAGGAAAGAAAGTTAATCTTTATCATTGTCAAATGTCATAAGACATTTTACTCTTAAAAATCAAAATTATATTCATTGTCAATGAGAGGGAAAATATCCTGATACAAGTTTTTCTTCAAAGAGATTGTTTTACATATGTCACAAAAAAAAGAAGGACAAAAAAAGAAAAAGATGTGAATATCAAACAGAATGCCTGGAAATACATGTATCATAGCATGCTTTTAAATTATGATAATTACAAAAGTCCTTGTACACTTGAGTGACATAGCAATCAAGTTGATTTGATGAGCTCTAAAAAAAAAAATGCACACAACTTTTTTCAAACATACAAACATACAAATAATGGAAAAGGATACATTTAAAAAAAAGAAAAAAAATTAAATTATACTTTACTCACTGTCTGTGCTCTTTTTGATGTGAGGATGTGGCTCTCATTATACTCATTTTTTTGTCTGGCATCTGGAAAAAAAAAATGAAGAAAATATTTGAACCCCAAACGAAGTGATGAACCATTTATATTATCATGATTAATTATCTAACTTCTAAGTGCCCATTTAAATTGCAAAAACCCACTCGACCTAGCCATTTAAAGACAAGTTTGGAATATTCCCCCATCCATCTACAATGAATAGAAAGTTATTTCTGATTGATGAGAAGACAAGAAGTTTTGAGTTTTCTCATTTATACTTAATGCATGCATTAATAGCAATTTGGAAACTATTTGACATGGCCATAAGGCCTGTCTTTACTTTAAAATTTCAATTTTCAATGACCATGTCCTGGCTGAATGTTCATAACAATTACACACAATTACCAATTACCCATTCAAGTCTCCAAACTGAAAGAACTACACAAACTATGCATAATAAGATGAATACTGCAATAATTGTTGGTGAAATGAAGAAAATGTATTTCCACATATTTATAGATCAGGGTCACTATACAACTAAAATCAGAAGGGGGTTTGGATCACCGTGTAACTTGGGTAACTAACCTAGGAGCAGAAGGTAGTTTGGATCACTGAGTGCTGGATAGGCAGTGGCCTGCTGGAGGATGTTGTACAGCTCGGTTGGCTCACACGTGATGATCCGTGTTCCCACCTTGCTCAGAAGGGGAGTGGACAACTAGTGGAATGAAAATTCAAGAAATTATACATAATATCCGATTTGAAAGCAATTTCATGAAATGAAGCCATGGCATAGCAGTAATTAACAATACTGGACCATCAAATAGATGTGGCATATTGGTGTGCAAAGTTATGAGACTGATGACGATGTAGTGTCTTAGGATAAGACTAAGAGAAAGAACATCCTGGTTCCAGTGCCAGTATGTTTACTTTATAATTTATGAAAATGAAGTCTACATTTATCAAAATTATAATTCATTAATGAAACATAATTTATCTACAGGTAAATACTAAAATAGTACAGGCAGGATACCCCCAGGGGGTGTATTCTGAAAATTATATTTTCCCTAATATCGTATTATCTTAGGCTTATGACAAAACCAGTATTCTGAAAACTCTCATAACTTTTGTATTATCTCTGAAAGTTTGTTAACCTCTATCAGCTGGCGCGCCTTGCCACGCAATTGATAAGTGCGTTTGCGCAAGCAAAGGTGTCCTTTTTTGTATTCTGAAAACTGTCTTTTCTTTTATCTCATCATACAGTTATCATAAATTGTACTCATATGCTGAGACAGCTATGGGGCTGTCTTTTCTCTTTGTTATATCTTGTTTAGAAATATTTAAAGACATTTGAGATTTTGAAGAGCTCCCCATGTTTGTTGTATGCGTGAGTGTCTGTATGTGAGAAAACAAATCAAAAATAAGAGTGAGGGGAGAAAATGTCATTGAAAATCTGACCATATGTAAATCCTATCCTTATAAAAATACTCTTTGACTAAAAGATATAAATTTCTTGAACTTTGATTGAAAATCGCATGTGTGCGCGAAGCTAGTTAGATGCGCGCGTTTAAAGAACATGTGACGCATACGCAATTTAACCCACTTTGATTGGCTGAGGGGGCATATTAACATTTTGTAACAACAATTTTGATTGGTTAACTCAGTAATAATGGGCGTGGTCAGAGAAAGATATGATACCCTTAAGACAATTTTCAGAATACCGATTTATGACAATTTTAGTGGTGTATTATCTTATGGACTTATGACAAAAGATAATACAAAAGATAAGACAATTTTCAGAATACGCCCCCAGGTCATTAATTAAATCAAACTAAGCAGTAAGCTACGATTGACAAACTCCAAGTACAGGCCAGGCCACTCTAGTCTATCAATTGGCAAACATGCATAAAAGAGATCCTTGATAAAACAGGGCATGGTACGCGTTCGCTAGATAGCGCTAGCGCCGTAGCTATCACAATGCATGGTAGTCGAGGGCGAGGCACTGTTGCTCCGTCACACAAACGAATAGCAACAAGTTCAGACTCTACAACAAACTTGTACAACCGTATATATGTATACGGGTGAGAACAAACAATCATCAAAGAACGTCTCAAACTCAAGTCTCAAGACAAAGTCAAAAGTGAAAACATTGCATGGGCTTTGCTTTGGCTGATTTTTATTAGGACTAATAAAAGTAATAGTATACTCTCACAGCTCAGCCACGCCTCCAATCGCGATCGCCTGTAATTGTATCACAAATCAAAAGGGTCCGAGTGACAAGACATATTATGATTTAAGTGAGAGTCATGATGCTGGATTTGTCATTTGGCTAGCGCGGCCGCGGCTGAGCTGGGCATGCTTCGTCAGGCCAGGGCCCAGGCCGAGGGTTCCTACGCCGTTGGACACGGCTGTCTGGGACTTAGTCTTAGCCGTCCCAACGGTAAGCCGCCTCTATGTCGGTTGTCAAAATCGCGACCAGCCTTGCATTGAATTTTAAACTAGTTCTGTTACTTATTCCATTACGTATTCAACAAAATAACGATTCGGAAATCAATACTCACTTTTGATCTGGAAGACATTTTCTATTAATACTTTGTTTTTACACTGATATCCATTCAATCAATTAGTTGCAGATCCCGTGTGGCATGCAGTGCAGCTCCTATCCTCTGTTCGTCGTTGTTGCTAAGCTGAACGCTAAACATGTGTATTAATATTCTGTATTTACCTTGTTTACACATTCAAGAGACTGTGTAACATTTTTACATATAGCTACGGTAGTGAGGAAGGGTACGTAATATAGGTAGAGTGTATACCGGTACCGTATAATTACTTTCTATAACGTGATATGTGTCTTACTGCATGCACGTATTACCTTCGTGACAGTCTTTCCTGTCTAAACAAATAACATTTATCATTCCAATATCGCATACTTTCAAGAAAATTTGCACTTCAAATAGAATAATCAATATATAATAATATTTTCTGTTATTAAAAAATAAAACTAACTAAGTTTCACTGTGAAAGTATGATACAAAGTGACAACCTAGTATGTACCGACTGTAATGTGAGACTAAACTATCGATCGCAGATTAACCTTTAACCCTCCTGCCTGACTGACTGCCCGAGAATCCGGTCGAGAATATTGGAATTCTGTAATTATTTATCAAAATAAATTGTGTCACAATGTTCAGAAACACACTTCTACGATGCGTTACAAGAGCGCAGGCTCAGAAGAACTTCTCTACTTCGTGTCAGGTAATTAAGATGGTGTTTTGTATGTAAAATTGTGATTTTTAGTAAGTATGTTCACAACCAAAAATTCACCTGCCGGCACACGCCATACACACGATTTCCTGGTCGTACAGCCTACATTGGCAATACATTGGTTAGCATGTCAATAGTAGACTGGTAGCCGTCTTTTCTCAATGCAATGCGTACAACACACAAGAGTATTGATAGTAACCCCTGATGAGTAAGTGCCAGCCGGGAGATTTTACTAGCTGAACAGATGAGATAGACAGTGCATCTTCAACTTCAAGCTCAGGCAGGCTCGGCTCGTCCCTCCCCCTTTCCTGTTAGTTTTAATTTTGTTGTTGTTGTTGTTTTTTTTTTTTTTTTTGGGGGGGGGTTATTAAAAATATTGAAATATGTAAATCTAAATGTATGCAAATGAGTATGAAATGTGGGCATTCGGACTTCGCAGACGTGCCCATGTTAGGCATCGTCATTCGGCGTTACATGGCGTGCGCGCATGGGCCATATTTTTGTACACGTAGTTTGCGCGATGTTTGGCTGTGGGCAATGCAACTTTGCTATTGCAAGGGTGGAGGGATATACTATTTTTCCAAATGTAATGCGGTCAAACAGCTGATTGAAACACGTAATATGCATGTGAAGTATACACAAGAGATGCTTGCGATGATTATAGATCCGGTTCGTGTTTTGAATCGAGAAACTCGACCAATTTCAACCTCCGTAAGTCATTTTTTGCCGCATTTTCGCAGTGAACTTTGTTGAAATCTCAAATTTTCGAGCAATCGGAAGTAGGGTGCACTTTGGAAACTTACATTTTTGGATGATTCAGGTGTTTTTACGATATATTCTCGGAAGATTTGTCCGCCTCAAGCAGTCTCACATAATCATTTTGATGCTCGAACAGGGGCTTTTGGGGCTTCGATTCGGTGATTTTAGCCGTCGTCGCCGTCGCGCGAGCGGGTATTCAAATTGCGTGCAGAGATAGTGGGAGCGCACGCCGCGTGCGAGCCAGAGACCAAGCGAGCGACATCGGTCGGGCACACGAAAGGTAAGCTCGCAGCGCGCCATTAAGTGAATGGCGAAAATTGTGACACAACAAATGGGTAAAATACCATATTTTGGCAAAATATCAGTATTTGTTTGGATTTTAAAGGGCATAATGATCTACATCAGGTCAGTCCCGACTCATAGAATATAATTTGCATTAATTTCGCGCAATTTTCATTTTCATTTGGTGATGCCTACCCATGTCGACTTGGTTTGCGTGACTGAAAGAACACATGCTCTCTATGCAATTTGTATAGCGCATCGCCATCGGTTCTTTCAGTCATGCATGACCAAGTCGTGGGCACGTCTGCGAAGAGAATGCCGAAATGTGTCTTAAATCTGTAAATCAATATCTCAATATTCTCATCATCATTGACATTGTTGATTATTCCAAAAATGGAAAAAATCTGAAATCAACTGAAAAAAAAAACAACTTCAAAGTTCAAGTTCAACTTCTTCAGAATCAAGTTCAACAAGTTCAATTTTACCGTAAAACTTAAATTTTAAAAGTTAAATTTAAAACAAGTCAAAAGTGAAAAGGTTCACTTTAAAATTAAAAAAAATAAGCCGGCCTAAGTAAGGCTAAAAGACTAAGTCTAAGTAAAAGTTTATGAAAAATTATCTTTTTACTGTTTTATCATTTTCTGATTTACTGTTAAGTCACTTTTGGCAATCTTTCTTTTTCAGTTTAAATCCAAAGTAGCAGTCCTTGGAGCCACAGGCGGCATCGGGCAGCCACTCTCCCTCCTCTTGGGAGTCTTACTCTTGAATCAAATCTTGTTATTACGCACATACGTTGCCGCGGATCTAGCTCAGCCACGTTGAGACGAGGCCCCTGTGAAGGGATTTATGGACGTTGAATGGGGCTGAAGCATTATGGAGAAACAAATCATAATTCAGAATTCTTATAAATTTCTTTGTATTTCACTTTCAGTCTGACTCCAGAGTAGCAGTCCTCGGAGCCGCAGGCGGCATCGGGCAGCCACTCTCCCTCCTCTTGAAACAAAGCCCCCTCATCAGCCAGCTGTCGCTCTACGATATTGCGCACACACCCGGCGTCGCCGCAGATCTCAGCCACATCGAGACGAGGGCGCCTGTGAAGGGGTTCATCGGGGCAGATCAGCTGGAGGGGGCCCTACAGGGGTGCGACATAGTCCTCATCCCCGCCGGTGTACCAAGGAAGCCTGGTAAAAATTCAATTATTGTTAAACCTGCTCTGGCAATCTCACTTTAAAGGGAAACCTGTCTATATTAATGAGTAGTTAACTGAACAAAGAACAACCATTTCAGTTAAAGTATTCACTTTCTAAGGAAGTCAAAATGAATGCATGCTCTGACAGCCTCTTCTCTTTTAAGAAAAACCTGACTATATTAACCAGTTCAGACTAAAATGTTATTTGAATGAACTTTCCAACACAATGTCAACATTATCTTCTAAAATATAAAGAATTATAAGAACATCTCAATTATAATAATGATAATTGTTTGAATCTATAAAGATAGATGTGATTTACATAGCACCTATAATGAAAGTTCATATTATAAACCTCTTTGCACTAATTTGTATTCATTCTAACCCATTGTTATCTAAATGTTAACACAGGTATGACACGTGATGATCTCTTCAACACAAACGCATCAATTGTACGAGACCTCTGCAAGGCTGCCGCAAGAGTGTGCCCCAATGCTGTTCTCGGCGTCATCACAAACCCAGTAAGTCAAGATCAGTTAATATATTATTAGTGCTCGACTTGAGCGGTGGCCCTGGTGCCAATGGGCACCTGAAATTGTCAAACAAGTGGCCAAACTGGGCACTAGAAATTCAAACATGATGATCCTATTAATGATGTTGATATGCAACTTTTTGGCCACCAGAAGATTGATATGGCCACCCGAAACTCATGCTTTGGTTGCCATGCAGGTCACCTGGTATAAATACTGTCAAATATGATCTAGTTAAGTTCCCACTACATGCCCTGTATCTATTGCTCAGACAAGTTATTTTAATTTTATTGGGAGCATTTTGCATGAAACTGGTGAAATTCCACCATCCCCAGAGCAATCCAAGTCTAGCAATAAGGTGCACGCTTACTCTCAAATTGTCCCTGATGGCATATAAACAATTGACCATCCAATTCTCATGATTTGTGCTCATTGATTCTATTGCCGTGTTTGTTTCAGTAATAGGTCAATTCCACCAGCCCTATCATGACCAAAGTCTACAAGCATGCAGGAAGGGGCCTATTTTCCAGCTAAGATTTTCTGGGATATCAAACTACCCCTCTTGATGAAACAAATAATGCTTTATCCTATTTGATTCTAATGCTGTGTTTGCTCCATTCATAGGTTGATTCCACTGTCCCCATATCATTGAAATCTGAAAGGAGGAAGAAGGGCTTTATGATCTTAACAAGATATGTACACACTATGACCATCCCATTCTATTGATTTTCATTGATAAGTCTTTGGGGTGACCACGCTGGATGTGGTGCCTGCCAACATATTTATTACCTAGGCCAAGAGTCCGGACGTATCTGGTTTCAAAGTGTCCCTCAAATTAACACATGAGCGATACCTGACCGATTCCAATAATTGTTGCTCTATTCCTAGGTCAATTCCACCGTCCCCATCGCATCCGAAGTCTACAAGCAGGAAGGAGCCTACAATCCAGGCAAGATCTTCGGGGTGACAACACTAGATGTGGTGCGTGCCAACACCTTCATTGCTGAGGCCAAGGGTCTGGACGTGTCTGCTACCTCAGTCCCAGTCATAGGCGGCCACGCTGGGATCACCATCATCCCCCTCCTCTCACGGGTAAGCATTCAACTTGAATAAAAGAATGTCAAGCATTTGGATGCTACAGGCGGACCGCCATTTTGAACTATGCTTGCTTGCGTGCACTGCGTAACACTGAGCCAGTCTGTATTACGCACTATGCACTGGGTGTTTGCAAGATGGCGCCGTGTATCTGATTTACAATTCTGAACCGCCTTTAAAATGCCCCTATTAACATTCATTATCCTAGCAGAGATGTTTCTTCAATGAACCACTTTCTATAAAGAATTCCAATTTTATGCACATTTAATGAGGAGAGCACCAGTCAAATGAAATTGCTATTGATAATCCTACAGCTTGTTCAAACAGACAAAGTTCTTCAATTAAATTATATGGTTAAGTGGCTATGCACTTCCAGGGGATAAGTCATCACTATATCCCTAAGAGATTTGCATACAATTTCAATCCAGTATAAATCCCTCTTATTGAAAATAATAAGCAAATGGTACATATATTCATTTGAAATACTCTGTTATTAATTTGTTACCATTCTACAGAGTGAGAAATGATTTTAGTTGTTTAGAATCATAGTCATCAACATAACATTTTACAAATAAATTGAATTTTTTGTTTCTTCTTCCAGGTCACCCCCAATGTGTCCTTCACTGATGAAGAGCGTAGTGCACTCACAGTCCGCATCCAGAATGCCGGCACTGAGGTTGTGGAGGCAAAGGCTGGAGCTGTAAGTACATCATAGTCATGCATCTGAGTAAAAATGAGTCACTATTGATAATCTTGGTAATGCTTTTATCAGAGCTGCCAAGTCTCCCTGATTTCACAGAAGACTTCCTGAAAATAGACCCAAGATTACTGCATCGGATAGCCAATCTTCCTGATTATCAAAAAATTATTGTTATTAGGTTGAATGCATTTTTATGCCTCCGCAACGAAGTAGCCGGAGGCATTATGTTTTCGGGTTGTCCGTCCGTCCGTACGTACGTCCGTCCGTCCGTACGTACGTACGTACGTACGTCCCGTTCTCGTGATCGCGTTATCTCAAGAACCGATTGACGGATTTTCACCAAACTTGGGTCATGTATGTATCTTGGGGGGCCAATGATCTGATTAGATTTTGGGGTCATGAGGTCAAAGGTCAAAGGTCACAGAGCTCATTATATATGCAAAAATAGCTTGTGATCGCGTTATCTCAAGAACGGATTGATAGATTTTCACCAAACTTGGGTCATGTATGTATCTTGGGGGGCCAATGATCTGATTAGATTTTGGGGTCATGAGGTCAAAGGTCAAAGGTCACAGAGCTCATTATATATGCAAAAATAGCTTGTGATCGCATTATCTCAAGAACGGATTGATAGATTCTGACCAAACTTGGTACATGTATGTATCTTGGGGGGCCAATGAACTGATTAGATTTTGGGGTCATGAGGTCAAAGGTCAAAGGTCACAGAGCTCATTATATATGCAAAAATAGCTTGTGATCGCGTTATCTCAAGAACCGATTGACAGATTTTCACCAAACTTGGGTCATGTATGTATCTTGGGGGGCCAATGAACTGATTAGATTTTGGGGTCATGAGGTCAAAGGTCACAGAGCTCATTATATATGCAAAACTAGCTCGTGATCGCGTTATCTCAAGAACGGATTGACAGATTCTGACCAAACTTGGTACATGTATGTATCTTGGGGGGCCAATGATCTGATTAGATTTTGGGGTCATGAGGTCAAAGGTCACAGAGCTCATTATATATGCAAAAATAGCTCGTGATCGCGTTATCTCAAGAACGGATTGACGGATTCTGACCAAACTTGGTACATGTATGTATCTTGGGGGGCCAATGATCTGATTAGATTTTGGGGTCATGAGGTCAAAGGTCAAAGGTCACAGCTCATTATATATGCAAAAATAGGTCGTGATCTCGTTATCTCAAGAAGGGATTGACAGATTCTGACCAAACTTGGTACATGTATGTATCTTGGGGGACCGATGATCTGATCAGATTTTGGGGCCATGAGGTCAAAGGTCAAAGGTCTCAGAGCTCATTATATATGCAAAAATAGCTCGTGATCGCGTTATCTCAAGAACGGATTGACTGATTCTGACCAAACTTGGTACAGGTATGTATCTTGGGGGGCCAATGATCTGATTAGATTTTGGGGTCATGAGGTCAAAGGTCACAGAGCTCATTATATATGCAAAAATAGCTCGTGATCGCGTTATCTCAAGAAGGGATTGACAGATTCTGACCAAACTTGGTACATGTATGTTCCTTGGAGAGCCAATGAACTGCTTAGATTTTGGGGGTCATGAGGTCAAAGGTCACAGGGCTCATTATATGTAAAAGTAGCTTGAGATTGGAAATCTCAAGAACTGAATATCAGATTTCAATCCAACTTGATACCTGAATGTATAATAGGGAACAATTGTAGTCATTAGATTTTGGGGTCATGAGGGCAAAGGTCAAGGTCACTTATAGCTCATAATTGTGATATGTCAAGATCTAAAAGACAGAGTACCATCAACATTGAGTTGACAGAATTAATTCTGTGTACATGTTGATTTGGGCTTGATATAAATAAATTGCGTAATGGCGGAGGCATCATTTTCGACTGCGCGCAGTCGAAGATCCATCTAGTTATAGATATCTTCCTGATTTCTTATGAAATTTCCCTAAATCTTCCTGATTGTTGGAATTTCAATGTTGGTAGCTCTGACATTATATTCATGCGTCTGAATAAAAATGAGTCAGTATTGATCATTGTGGTAATGCTTTAATGCAGAGTTAGGGAGTACAAGCAAGTTTAAGATATCCAAGTTGCAATTGAGATGGTGTAACATTAATTTCACACTAATTTATTTATCTTAAATGGAACTAAATCAGCTGCATTTATCACTTTGTGGTAGCAACTATTTGATTCTCCATTTATGGTGATATTAGGGGTTTTCATTTGCAATAACTACAGAAAAATAGATTATCTTATTCAGGTAAGGAATTCCAAATGAGAATGGATCCCCTCCACATCCTAGCATATTTGTAAACTGTGATAATTAATCCCTCTCATGGGATCCAATGAGATCAATTCCATAATTAGAGTTTGGTTTTTTATGTTTAATTATGACAAATATGAATCATAGCAATATAACTCTGATGATACTTAGTCTTCATGAAGGGTATACAGCATCTATTTTGTAAACTTTATGAAGCTCAACCAGTATTCTTTATTTAATTACCTTTAAAGAGATCTTTCATCTAGTAGCATCGTTGACATGCGCAAAACTGATTTGTATTGAGTAATGTGTGAACATTTTCTGTTAAATGGATGTTATAATGAGCGAAAATGCAACATGATACTCACTATTCATTGCATTGACTTTGTACCCGGTTATGACTATCACTGATAGTTAATAATCCAAACACTTCAACCGTTCACTTCAATCTTTTGAACGAAAGGGAAATTTGAAAGAAAAAAAAAAAACCTGTCCCATGCTTCCAGTGTTGATACAAATACAACAATGTATAAGAGAACCGCTAGAGTTCCAAGTTAGTTTCTGGGATTTGGACAATGTTACTAGATCCCTTTAAGACATTTATGAGTCCTTTTTATTTCTTCCTGCCTCACAGGGATCTGCAACTCTATCCATGGCTTTTGCTGCTGCAAGATTCTGCTTCTCTGTAAGTATGATTATCAGTAATAAACGTGGAAAACATAGACAAATATAAAAAGTAATAGTGTGCAAGGATACATGTCCCAATTCATTTGTGTGTAAGATGCATTGTGATTTTTAAAGATTCAACTATCTATTTTGAGCTGTAAAACCTTAATTAGAAAACGAAATACCCATTGGATAAGTATTTAGAAGGACCCAAACGCAATAAAAAAAAAACAATATATATATATATACAAAAATTAAAAACAAATTAGAAGAATTTTTGTTATGTTTCAAATATCATTATTTTTTGGAGTTTCAGCGACCTTTCTTATTAATGGTGCATGATATTAGTTAAACCCAAATATCATCCTTTGAAGTCATTTGCATGTCTATGCAAATGGTAAAAAGGAAAACAATTAAGAAAAACATTACAATTTCGCACATTTGCAGAATTCTCTTTAGATCATGGTATGTGTGTAATGATGGTCTCTTGATAACGTGGTACAGTGAAACCTCAATATAATGAGCACAATCGGTCCATTGATTTTACCTCATTATATCTGATATCTTGTTGTACAGGGGCTTAAAAATAATAGAATACATTGACCCTGGATCTGTGATTTTCCTCACTGTACATTCAGTTACCTTGTTATAATGGAGCTTGTTATTAAGGGGTTCCACTGTATTGAATGTTTTATCATTCATGTCTCTAATTGTCTTAGATGGTGGAGGCTCTGAATGGGAAGCAAGGAGTTGTCGAGTGTGGATACGTCAGCTCGGATGTCACAGAGGCCGCATACTTTGCCAACCCTCTTGTATTGGGCGTAAGTAGACATTCCATATTTGTTATCTTCAGCAGCAGCATCACCATATTTATCATCACTACCACCACCAATATGAGCAGCATGCTGTTCATCATCGTTATCATTATAGTTATCATCATCATCATCATTGTCCTTGTCGTTATCATCATCTTTATTATCATCACCATCAATTTGTCAATTCATCATGATCATCATTATCATCATCATCATCATGATCATCATTATCATCATCATCATCATCACCATCATCGACATCGTCATAAATATTTGACAAGCCTCCACACTAACTTTCTTCTCTACTGGCCCATTCGGGCAAGTAAAATCACACATTTTGACATTTGACTTGCCCCAATATAACATTTACTTGCCCTCTTACCTCTAGATGGGATTTGCACATCTGAAATTACGTAGTTCTCACATAGTTGAATAATTATTTAGTTGCCCGATTGGGCAAGCAGACCAAACAATTGATTACATTTCACTTGCCCGACATCAATTTTTACTTGCTCCGGACAAGCGGGCAAGTGCTAGTGCCGAGCCCTGAATATCATCATATCACAGTCATAATCATCAACACCAGCTTGGTCATCATTATCATCAACAGTATCTATCCATCATCAAAAGCCTCCTCATTATGGTGTATTCATTTTGTATCATTCACATATATCATGCATTTTCCACAAAGTACCCAGAGGAATTTATTTTGGGTTGTTCATCCTTCTATTCAGGTTGTCTGCAGTATTCTCAAGTATGTGCAGTATTGTTGCAAGATCTTATAGACACCCTTTTAAACTGGGCAGAAGTAGATATAACTCAATGTCAGAGCTGCCAACTCTCCCTGATTTCACAGAAGACTCCCTGAAAATAAACCAAGATTAATGCATCAGATTTCATCCCATCAGCCAATCTCCCTGATTGTTGAAATATTATTGTCATTAGGTTTTATGCATTCGATATATATCCCACTGATTTCTGATGAAATTTATCTGAATCTTCAATTTCAATGTTGGTAGCTCTGCTATGCGTTTACACTTTACAGTGATGCTGCTAGGCATGCAACTGTTCGCAAAGTTGGCCGAGTATGAACACAAAAACTTTGGCTGATGCCATTATCTGGTTGTCAAAGCCAGCATAGTCATTAAAAAGGCTAAGATTTTGTTTAATATAAAAGAATCTCAATCAATTTCCCACTTTACCTGCTATGTTTAAGTTCAACACAAAGAAATGTTTGGAATGGGCTGAATGAGGAATCTTGGAATCGGCAAGCTGTCGGATGACGAACTGCAGCTTGTGACCGATGCAATGGCAGATATTGTTGCCTAAAACTTAAACTTCTAAAAGAAACTCTCCTTTCATTCACTCTTTCCCAATACAGAAAAATGGATTGGAGAAGAACCTTGGAATCGGCGAGCTGTCGGATTACGAGCAGCAGCTTGTAGCCGACGCAATGGACGAACTCAAGGGAAGCATCCAGAAGGGAGAAGAATTCGTCGCCAACAAATAAATTTGCCCACCATTTGAATAACTATTTGCATTCTTTACCGAAGCTTGCCCATGACATGTGCATGCATGACAAATTGCATAGTGCATCCATTCTTTTTGTCATGCGTGCATATTTTTGTGGGCACGCCTTGGTAGAGAAAGCCCATCTACCTTTTGTTACGAAACGTATGTGTTATTGCAGGGAAAAGATTTGATTAATGCGCCACCATCTAATTTATCTCCCCTCTTTCTGTTTTCATGTGAACAACTACATTTTATAAGAAAATTATTAACCATGTTTGTGTGAAGACATCAAGAAGGGAGCAGATTGTGTGGCCTACATCTACATTATCTCACCTATTTTTTCTGTTTTCCTGAGCTTTTATACAAAACAAAATGAACAAAAACATTTGTGTCCAGACACAAGAATACTAGAGTGTGTTTATTGCAATGTACAGAGAACATTTATGCTCTAGATTTCTTTGTGATATAAAATAAAATATAATTACAGCTCGACGGGCTTGGCCTCGGTATACAAAAATTGAATATTTTTGGGGCAACTACATACTTAATACAAATGCCAAATATGGTTGTCCGACTATTTTAGTAATGCTTGAGTCTTAATATATTGCTCTATATTTTACAAAGTTGTTTGATATGTGGTGCTTTCCCCCACAAATGTTGCAAACGTTTGAAAGCAAGAATACTAGTAACCTAACATATTTAAGCAATAAGCTACTATAGATGCATTCAATATATCTCTATAGATCGTTTTACTTGTGGTAAATGATTGGAGGTATGTGCTGTGTTTATTTAATTATCTTACACTCAAGGTCAGTTACATATTTTCACTGAAGTCTTCTTATCACAGTATTGTGAATGAATCGACTAATGCTGCATAATGTGCGTTCCTATGGAATTCATTTCAAAAAATTTATATCAATCACATAACTAGTATTTATCAAATAGATGTGTGGAGTTGACTCTCGAGGAAATACAAACAAAATGGTTACTGAATTCACAAATGTTTGAATGAATTCTACTTTGAAATCTTATATAGGAGGAAAAATGAATAAAACCATTGAATGATATTAAAGCCTACCCTTTGAAAACAGCTTGTGTATTTCACCGAGTGTTATGTGAATATAATGTAATGTAGTTGTTGCTATATCCCTTTCAGAATAGTTTTGACTGTGAATGCACTGATAATGAATATGTATGTGTTCTCACTGGCATATAAACCAAACACACAAAGGAACTCCCCCCTAAACAACTGCTCATAATTTCATATCCAAGAATCGTTTCAAGATTTGATTTCGCCAAAATATTTGTATGTTAGGGGGAAAATGTGTAAAAATAAGAGGTAACGATTACTTCATGGTCGAGTATAAGAGAAAATGTTAATTTTTCACCATTTGCAAAATGAATATCATTATTGCAGTTCATGAGTATTGAGAAATTTAAAATTGCACTGTTTTACAATTGCAATGAATGCATTTAACCAGATGTGCCATTACACAATTCAAAATGGATGGAATTCAAATAGCATTGTTTAATAAACCATAATCAATGCATTCAACCACATGTACTGTTTCACAACAATGTACAGGCATCTGCAAATTCTTGTGACTTTTGCAATTGGGTCATTTTGTCTTTAATCTGTGCTCATTTAGCTATGAGGTAATGAATATCTCTGATTTGACACAAAATAAACATACCTGTAGAAATATTGTGGTAAGATGACATGAAACAATGATCAATTATGAAATGATAAGGGGGGGGGGGGCTTTCTTTTTGTGTTCGGTGCTTTTGGGCTGCAACCCCCAATCAAATCAAAATATGGGTTTATTATATGTTTATTAGTTATTGATAAGATTTTCCTGAATTTACTAAATGTCAATGTTCATGTGTTGTACTGCTCTAAAAACTCTGTTTCCAATACCAGTAATTACAATAGTGGTACTCCAAGCCCCCTGTTTTTGTGTATTCATAATAAGGTGTTATGCAGCCTTGTCTGTGTGTTTGTATGTGTGTGCGTGTACATGTGTGTGTGTGTGTGTGTGTATATCGTATGTCAGGGCCAAATACTTGTGTGTTATTGTATGTTTCAAATGACTAAACAAACTGTTGAATGAATATGCCTCTGCCAATGGGGGGTCTAGGGGGCAGAGCCCCCAGAAGCTTTTGGGTTTTAGAATTGTCAAGATGTATATGAATACAAAGTCTATTCTATTTCAAAAAATTATTCTGCGCTCATTGAAAGCGTCTTGATGGATCAAAGCTCTGAATGGGTAGAGTCAAGGGGCACCCACATTGAGGTCCTAATGGGGGTCCAGGGAGTGGAGCTCCTGGAAGCTTTTAGATTACAGACATTTAGAACTGCCATAATGTGGAATAAAATTGTGTACAATAATGAATCCAGTCGTAGCTCATTTTTAAAAGGCATATAGCGAGGAAAACAATTGAACGAGTAAAGGTGATCAAAGGGCCTAAATTACAGTTATAACAGCCCCAAAGCTTGTTGATATTAGCACTAATGAAATCATAGATGTTTCTTTATAAGTGATACAAATATTGATTTGAATCAATGAAGGTTTAGTAATTTACGACCTTTCCAAAAATGTTTGAACGTGTGTGATACTGGGACTCCATTATTGCCTTTGCCAGGGTGCAGGGGCAGAGCCCCCGGAAACTGTTCAACTTTTTAATTTTAGCACTCAAGATAGTGTTAAAAAGGTATATCATTGAGGATCATAGGCGCCGGAAGTGGGGGGGGGGGGGGGGGGGGCAGGGGGGGCAGCCGCCCCCCCCAATCCAAAAAGTGGGGGGGGGGGGGGCAAAACACAATTTTGCCCCCCCAAAAAGCTCCCCCCCCCCCCCCCTCTAAAAAAAAAAAAAAAAGAGTGGGAAAGACAAAATCAAATGTATGAGCAAACGTTCAAAAACTAGTTTCAACATCCATTTTCAATTTTCGCTGCGCGCTTCGCGCGCGAACAGATTATCTCAGTTTGTTGTAAACATCTGATGAGAGCATAGACATTTTATTCTTTTTTTGTTTAACTCGGATTCTAAATTTCCTTCACAGGTATGGCATTAAGTGCACCAAATTGCACCATTTCAAGTATATAAATGCAAAATCGTCCCCGTGGGAGTGGGATACCCCCTCCCAAACCCTCCCCCTCCCTCCCTGCCCCAGCCCTCAGGCGCTTCGCTCCCTCGGGACTTATTATTGGCTGTGTGTTGTTGGATCTTACGTAATGTTGCATAATTATGGTTTATGTTGTTTTGTGTGTGTTTTGGGGTACATATTTATTAGTGTGTCAATTATTTGTTTTCTACGTGAAAAATATATAACAACTTTCTGGTCGATCAAATCATATCACGCTTTCCCAAATACAGCCGAATTTCCTATCTAGGTATGCACCAGATTGCACAATTTCAAGTCCAAAATTGCAAAAGCTCCCTATCGTGGGAGGGGGAACACCCCCATCCCACACCCTCCCCCCCCCCCCCCCCCCCCGCTCAGTCGCTTTGCTCCCTCGCAATGTCTCACCCTCACATCTGGCTCCAAGTTTGCAACCCAGAGTGTGGTTGGGCATGAGCCCCTACACACACAAATTGTGAGCCCCCTTGGGGTTTTGCCCCCCCCCCCCCCCCCCAATCCAAAACTGCTTCCGGCGCGCCTGTTGAGGATCTCCTTATAGGTTTATAAAATGGCCATGCCGTAGCGATGGAGCCTTGCATGGGATGTGACCAGCTAGGTGCTCCTGTACTAGAGCCATTAATTGATGAGGACTGTTCAAGAAAATGGAGCCCCGACAACCTTTAGACTTCAGCAATAAAGAAATGAATGCTGTGTGTTAATATAAACAATGTGAAAACTATTTAATCTTTGTAATAAGTTTATTTTAACGAGCGGTTTAGCGAGTATAAAGTTGGCCTGCCATGCGGAGCAGGAGCCGACTTTGATAGGACCCCAGTAGAGGGTCCATAGGACGGAGCCTCCGGGCATTAAGGATTTAAGCGATTTCTCACTCTTTGTTTTCAAACAAACGACACATTAATTAGCCAAAGACATGCCCTTTCTCGGTCAAAATATATATGACCACTACATCTTTGCCTACCCGACTTTAACAGCGCTTGTGAATAGAATGGAAGGCTATTCAAGATTATTTTAATTTGCTGAGTCGATGTTCTATAGCTAAGCTATTCCTTCATGTGCGTTTGAGAAATCGCATTGTCCAAACCTGGGTTCCCGCAATCGAAAAAGGCTGGCAAAGGGAATTAATCATAACTTTGATGAATTTGCACCCCGATTTTTGGTCTCTTTCCAAAGTAAAAACAGCTGTTTTGAAGGTTGATTATTGATAATTTCGTTTTTCCACACTTTAGCATATATATCCGTTTATTTTTGTCTTAATTTTCGGAATTATGGGGGGGGGGGGGGGGGGGGGGGGCTGACTGCATCGCGCCCCCAGGATCGACGCCTCTGAGGTACACATTATACCGTATTCCTATGTACATGTTGTAACTTCAATCATACTTCATAATATGCAAAGATAATTCTCATAATGCAAGGTATTGCGCGTGTGCATTGCAGAGATCGAAGCGGGCCTGTAAACCTATATCTTCACAGACAGTTTTTTTATTTATTTATTATTATTTTTTTTGGGGGGGGGGGCGGTGGTATATTTAATGGGTTTCATAAGGTTCCATAAGTTCTATTTTCAACCTCTGTGTAATTTGTAAAAAGTAGGAAACAAAAGACTTTAGTAACAGGGGTGTTGGAACACCCCTAAACATTTATTCCGTCCAAGGGGGGGGGGGGGGGGTGTTTGAATACCCCCCCCCCCCCCCCTCCCCCTGGATACGCCTATGAAAGGTACGTATCATGACTCTATGAAAAAATACATACCACGCAAACGTCAAGTCGGGGGTGCATGTTATAAGTTGTACCACATCTGGCAGTCCAATATTTAAAGATCTACAGAAGTAATGATGGGACCAGTGGCGTAATGAGCAACAACTTTTTGGGGGGCTAAACCAAACTTTGCGAGGGGGCGAAGCGACCAAGCCCGAACTTGCGAAGCGACTGAGCGGGGGAGGGTGTGGGAGGGGGTGACCCCCTCCCACAGTAGGGAGCTTTTGCATTGTTGGACTTTAAACTGTGCAATCTGGTGCATACCTAAGAAGGAAATTCTGACTTGACGAAATATACTATAAATGTGGGTAAGTGTGTCATGATTCTACCAACCGGAAAAAGAGGTTATATTTGTTTCATGAAGAAAAACAAATATGCACCCCCAAATATAATACTCGCAAAGCGACATTATACTGTTCAAACAATGCATCAAATGCCATATTATTTATGATACAACTACCGTGAATAAAGTATTCCAGACGTAGACAATGCGGCCAATTCCCCAGGGAGCGAAGCATCCGAGAGGGGGGAGAGTAATGGGAGGGGGGGGGGGGGGGGGGGGGTGATGGTGGGTGGTTGCCCCTGCAACGCTTTTGCAATGTTTTACTGAAATTATGCAATCTGGTGCATACTGAGGAAGGAAATTTGACTTAAAAAATGGAGTAAAATCTGAGTAAAATCTGTCCAAAGAAATACCCTTTTTTCAATCACCGGTATCGAATTAGATATAAGCCATGATTTAATTTTTTTTTTTTTTTTTTTGTTTTTGGGGGGGGGGGGGCAAGAGCCCCCCCCCCCCCCCCCACACACCAGTACGCCAGTGCATGGGACACGGAGAAGGCCCTGCAGGATCGGCTTGATGGGACACAAGTGAACAAATCCTAAGATCTATGGAAACATAACACCGACCCCTTTTAATATGTCTATGTGATATTACTCAGGTCCCGGAATGAGATTCGCATGTCACCTTTTCATGGCAAAGGGCCATTAACACATGTCCAAACATATAAAAGAGACAAGTATATTAATTAGTACATGGACTGTGCTTGAAAGGGAAATTCAGTGTGAAATCGGGGATTTCCAGAGATTACTGATCGATAATAATTCCGCTGAGTAGTATAGTCGAATACATTTGGACACCAACCGAGTATAATATATATATTATCAATAAAAGTATGTTTTTGGAGAGACAATATTATAAGTAGGTGACAATTTTCAATTAATTCCCCTTTAGCCTATGTTGAGATTATTTGAATCGGTAATATGCAGCTATAATGTCGTCGTATTCGTGAGTTTTATAAATTTCACGGGCGGCCATCGGATTTCTTCGGATATTTCTGCATTTAACGATGCTTAGATTTGGATTTTAGCACACGAGCCCCTTTTAAATACTTATTCAACAATATTGATCAATTAGTTTGGCCAATATAGATGTTTTCGATATATAAATCACAGGGATGTCGATCCGTTTTTGAGATTGGGGGGGGGCGAAATTTGAAAATTTTTCCAGAGTGACCACTGAGAGAGCTAAAAGCCCCACATTGGCATGCCCGGAAGTTTTATTATGCGCTCATTGAAAGTGTCTTGATGGCTCGAAGACCTGACTTTGGGGGGCACCCACATTTGGGGACAATAATGGGGGTCCAGGGGGCGGAGCCCCCGGAAGCTTTTAGATTTCAGACATTTGCTCCTAGCATGGGTGTTAAAATTGTATAAAATAGTGAACCTACTCATAACGTATTTTTAAAGGGCATAGCGAGGAAAAGACTGAGCCTTGCATGAGATGGATCCAGGTGATCATGTATACTATGGAGCCATCGATATAGTCTAGGGCATTTGAGCTCCCATGAAACTATATAAGCAAGGGCGTCAACAATTTCTCAAAAGTGTAGGGGAGACATTGCGAGGAAGCGAAGCGACCGAGCGGGGGAGGGTGTGGGAGGGGGTGTCCCCCTCCCACAGTAGGGAGCTTTTGTATTTTTGGGCGTGAAATTGTGCGATTTGGTGCACACCTGACACAGAAATTTCACGTAATATGAAGTATATAGGTATGGAACCAAACATACATAATGACAAAGGGAGGGGGACAATCTGCTCCTTTTTCAAATGTGGGGGGACATGATATTCCAATTTGATTTGCGTTCAGCGCATACCGTAGAAACCCGCTGTGAAGCACCTATCGATGTCTTGCTGCTGTCTTGTTTTTAAAGAGCGCTCCCAAACTAGGAAAGGAAGACAGTATTCAGGAATGCAAATGATGGTCATGAATAGTTGAATATTCATGAGAATAATAATGAAGGTGAATCCTATGAAAACGCCGCCAAAAATAGATAATGTGACTGTATTTGATATGAGGTGTGTATAGGGGGTCCCACCCCACGAAGCTCCTGTCCCCGTTCTTATTGAACATTCAAACAGATGAATCAACTCACAGGAACGATCATGAGAGGACAATTTGTGATGAATGTATATAAGGATATTTCAAATTCATATAGCGTTCAATGTATACATGACCTATCAACGTTCATGCCCCCCCCCCCCCCCCCCCCCCGTTTGTCAGGTAAACGTTTACCACCCTACACCTCTCTTGACTACATTGATTCAGCATATGGTATGCCCATGTGTGTTTATTGTTTTAATACAATGGTTTCCTGTTGCCTAGTTTAAAGACTCAGGACAAGGGTAAATGTGAGTGTTTGTAACGGTACATTCGTATTGTTCCATGCAGACCCTGCCCCAACCTTGTAAGATAATTCACCCCTTGAACAGAATAGAAGCTATTTCTGCATACATCAGAGCGCTTGACAACAGACAATGCTTGTCTGACCTTTCATAGAAAACATGTGTTTTTTCGCACTTAACAAATATCACCCAATGTAGACATGGAGGTTTAGAGATATAGAACGACAAAAACCTCGTAACGTATGAAGTTTGTTAGTTAGCTCATCGGAAAAAAAATTGTTTTCGAAACCTATCAACCTGGTGGAGCTGGTTCGAATCTTCTTAGGTGGGCCATTTTGTGTACATCATTTCAATTTCAATGTTTATCTTTATATATATATATATTGTGATATTGTGATATTGTGATATTGTGATATTGTGATATTGTGATATTGTGATATTGTGATAAAATTGTGATTAAATGATTAAATGTAAATAACACGTTACATTAATTTATGTTTTTGCTTTTTTATTTCTTTTTGGATTTTCTTTTTCTTTTTTTTCCCCACTTGTCTGTGATTTATTTTTTATGTCATTTTTTTTCATGATTCTTGTTTCTCATAATCATTTTCTGTTTTCATCATCTTTTAAAATTCTTTTTTGATTTTTTTTCTTTCTATTTTTCTTCTTTCTCTTTTTTTTCTTCACTTGTCTGTGATTTATTTTAGTGATCTAAACATTCGGCGTTACACTGCGAGATAGGATTTTAACATGGCAAGGGTGCTATATTCTACTACTATTTGTGTAGCGCTTTTGTTTATAGGGGCAGGGGCGAGTCCAGCATTCTGAGTTTAAGGGGGTGTGATAAATGCATTATATATATACCAGTGTCATTCAGAATCGGAAGAAATTAAATATTTCGAATAGCCTTTTCTTGTATGACTGGATGTAAAGGTAATATTTTGTTAAAGGTGAAAGATATAGTATAACAACAAAAAGGAGGCATTCGTCCCGCACCTTCCTGGATCTGACCCTGGTAATACGAACCTGCCACACGACACGACACAATCAGGGTTAAGTTTGAATGAACACACGTTATCGTTCTTGCTTCATCATACATGATTTCTATGAAAGGTCAGGCAAGCATTGTCTGTTGTCAAGCACGCTGATGTATACATGTATAGCTTTTGTTCAGTGGGTGGATGAATGATCTTGCAATGTTACATGGCATAAAGTGTTACCGAAGGAGCAGGTTGTCAGTGATAACGTCGAATTTAATGTCTGCATTGAACAATAACAATTTGTGTCGCACAAACAAAGCTTATTATACCGTTACAAACACCCCCATTTACCCTTTTCCTGAGTCTTTAAACCGAACAACAGGAAACCATTGTATTAAAACAATAAACACACATGCATCAAGGCTACCAGTGCATGGCTGAATTAATGCAACCCAGAGAGGTGTAGGGTGGTAAACGTTTACTTGACGAACGGGGGGGGGGGGGGGGGGGGGGGGGGAGGGGGGGGGGGGGGGGCAAGAACGTTGATATTAGTGATCATGTAGGCGTATATTGAACGCTTTACTGTGATTGTCTGCATTTAAGATAAATTATCCTAGATACCTTCATTACAAATTATCCTCGCATGTTCGTTCATGTGAGTTGATTCATCTGTTTGAATCTTCCCTAACGGGGACAGGAGCTTCATGGGGTGGGATCCCCTGTACACACCCCACATCAAATACAGTCACATTGTCTATTTTTGGCGGCGTTTTCATAGGATTCACCTTCATTATTATTCTCATGAATATTCAATTATTCATTACCACCATTTACATTCTTGAATAATGTCTCCCTTTCGGTGTTTGAGAGCGCTCTTTATTTATATTGTATTTCTGTGCACAAAACATCGATAGGTGCTTCACAGCGGGTTTCTACGAGATTATTTTCTTTTCTGTGACGGTGTGCTATCTATAGATGAGGGTTTAATAAACTTCGTTTGAGGTGTGCGTTTGAGAAATTACGCTGCGCAACACATTTCAAAAGGTGAGTTCCCGCAACCCAAATGAAACTTGCAATTATATGAGAAACTGTATGCGCGCGAAGCGCGCGGCAAAAAAGATATTTACAGTCCTTTTCAAACTAAAAAACGGCTATTTTGAAGATTAATTATTGATAAATGTGTCTTTCCCCTCTTTGGCATTATATCACTCGATTTTTTTCTTCCTCATTTTCGGAATTATTGGGGGGCGAAATGATATGTTCGCCCCCCCAATATTTTCATTGGGGGGGGGGGGGGGGGGAGTGCGACCGCCCCCCCCCCCCCCCTGCCCCCCCCCCCCCCCCCCCCAGGATCGACACCCCTGATAAATCATCTTTATTTATTCAAATCAATCGAATGTTATAAACAAAGAAGGGTTGAAACCCAGGTCTATGGCAGAAGTTGAAAATAAATTCGCATTCTGCAATTGGCAGGGTGAACAGGATAATTACAGACAGAATAACTGGAACAGTTTACAAATTAATCAAACATACAAATATACAAATTTTCTTACGAATTTATACTTGTATCTAACAAACAAATTCTTATTCATTTTTTTGGTTATACAAGTGTATTTTATTACTCATTACAGCTTTTCCTAAGTTTATTTTTTAATTTCCCAAAACTGTTTTGATAATAATTTTCTAAATTTTGGAGCCATTCAAACATCTGGGTGCTTATCCCAAAAGCAAAGTCTACCTTTCTTCATGACTATCTCTATAACCATGAAAAATAAATGGTTGGATTGGCGTAACCCGCCCGACCCTAAAGATTTTTGTTTTCCCTTTTTTTTTCAATTGCGATATGTGTTATTTGTGTGTTATATGTGTGTTTTTGTGTATTTGTGCGAATCCTGAAAAAAAAAAAAAAAAAAAAAACCTACCTACCTACCCTAATGTTTGGTTGCCCGTTACTCCAATCCAACAAAAACAAATTGTGGGCCTAATACTGTATACTATACTAATTTGTATAATGATAACAATTAGTTCTTTCAATATGTTCAATGTGCGGATAATATAATAATGGCATGCGTGTTGGCGGCAGCTGCTGGTCTATTTGCATTCCCACGCAATATGTTATCAGCCAAACTTTGCCCGCTAAGCCTCGTGACCAATTACAATACAATTATAGAAATGTAATATTATGCATGTTGAATGATTGTGTGTACTATATTTCCATTGTTAACAGCTAATGTATGCAGAACGCCCATCCGATCGATCAAACGTTCAGTTTATTGTGTTGAAGCTAATCAGACGGCAGCCATTTTTGTTGATTACTCCGACGATAGTTTGTGGATGTGAATACATTTCAGTCAATATTATTGGGAATATTGGAATGTAAACTGCTAGGCTTCTCATAGGTTCCATTATTAGTTGAATTAACACATTAACTACGTTAACCTGGTGTACCACAATTAAAGGAAACATATTATCGCTTATAATAGCAAGAAGTTAAGCCACTTTTAGCCAATTCGGAGCCGCCGGAGCTCGGAGCTGGAGGTAAGACAGTGATATTTTAATGACGTAGTACTAGTCTATCCACATGTCATTCTAAATTGCCTATTTATTGGTCACATTTCCAGCGTTCGTAAGGTGAAATTATTGCGTACTCTAAATCATACATAATCATTATTTGGGCAATTCGACTGTTAACGGATGTATACACTGACTAGCTACTTTATTGTGCTGTAAATTACCCCTTGTAAAAAAGTACTGCGGTTCTACTGCGGTAAAAGTACTGCAGTAGTACCACAGTACTTGTACTGCACGGTACCCGCAGTATATTTACTCCGGTAAATTGGACGGTTGGTCGGTAAATTTACTGCGATAGTACTGCGGTACAAGTACTGCGGTACTACTGCGGTACTGGTACTACCACAGTACTACCGCAGTACTACAGTACGAGTACCGCGAATTTTGCGAAAGTACTGCCAGTACTGCATTTGTACTGCAGTACTACTGCAGTAGTACCGCAGTAGTACTGCGGTGTACCACATGTACCACGAATAATGCAGTAGTACCGCAGTACTACTGCAGTTTTCCGCAGTTCTCGCAGTACTTTTTTTTTTTTTACAAGGGACTCCATTATACATGCAGGGTGGCCCCCAAACAAAACTGAACGGGGCACTTCCCAAAATATAGTAACAAAATGATTATCCTATGTCCAACGGATAGATTGTCCTTTCCAATGAAAAACGATACCAAGAGCAGTAATTTTTGACGAGTACGTCACAAATCACAAACGGAGCCCGCCCGACTTCTCTGCGAGATCAAAAGGTCATTTTCGCCAGGACTACGGCCGATGTCTGCGCGAATACTGCGGGCTCCGCCGCGTTTTTCAGGGTTCGGCCGATGTTCGCAGGGCAGCGAAACCTGCTCCCAAATCAGCGATTTTCAAACGCCGAATTTTGAGGTCGCAGAGCTCGTGAACAGGTCGCCCAGAGATCGCTCGGGCATCGGCAGGTATTCGATCGATATTCGGGCGACAAACTGACAATCTGACCAGTTGGGGCTTTAAAATTCGGAGGGAGGTCGGAAGAGCTGCGCGGCAATCGCATGGGCTCCCTACGATACCCGAACGACCTCCTCCCGTATACCACCCGAATTGTAAAAAAATCACGCGTGCTTCGAGCGCACTTCGTCCGGGTGTCGGGCCGCGGTCGGGCGGCTTCTACGTGCCCCGGCCGGGCTCCTCCTGCCAACTCAGGAATTTGGCCCCTGGCCCCGGAAGACGCCCGCCCGTGCGTCGACCGGAGCCCGCCCGGACGTCACGCGGAGCTCACCCGGCCGTCGCCCGGTTGTCGGACGGGCACCGACAGACCTATTTATCATCGACCGAAACTTGGACGGCGCCCACCCGTATGTCGAGCAGGTATCGCCCGACTACCATTTGTTTACCGGCGGGCCCCGGACGATTTCTGATCACTAGTGTTCAAAGGTTCCGCCCGAGCCCCGTCCAATATGTGACAGGGTAGATTTTTAAGCGAAAAATACGCTCGACTCCCTGGCGGAATTGAAACTCGGCGACCTCTGGCGATCCACAAATTCGGCCGGAGTCCGTTTGATTTGTGACGCAGGCATAATTTATGTGAGAACATATCAGGTTCACATTTTTGTCATTTTTTACCAAGTCACTGCCTGATAAATCGCACTTCCTGCCCGTCATAGCATCGAACAGCTATGCCCATTCTCTCGGCACACAGCTGAATGCACACTAACAATGCGCGTATTGCTCGATGCTATGACGGGCAGTAAGTGCGATTTATCAAGCACTGACTTGGTAAAAATTGAAAAAAGGGAACCTGACATGGTGTCACTCACAGCGCCCTAAAATAAAAACGACACGACCAAAATGACTGTTCTTGGTATCATTTTCATTGGAAAAGACATCCTATCCGACGGACATAATCACTTTGTTACTTTATTTTGGGAAGTGCCCCGTTCCGTTTTTTTTGGGGCCACCCTGTATTATGGAATATTAGGCTGATTTCATGCATCTCCATGGCTTCGAGTCTGAATAGCTGAGGACTTGATAGACCAAAGAGGCACCCGGGAATGAACAGAATGGTGTGAAATTAAAAACATAAATTGTAGGATCATAATTTATGAACAAAATAACGAAGATAACATTTGAAAAAGAGCCACATTAAAAAAAAAATTCTTATTCCACTCTCCGGGGAAACGCTAAAAATGCCTTATTAGCTTATATAATATATAGGGCCTACGCATGTAAATTTAAATCCGGTTTCAATATGGTCTAGAATACCAAAGACGTTGTGAGCGTTTTTAACACCTGTCTAACCAAGAATGAGCATTTTAAGGGTGTTCGTCAAACATTTTTGAAGCCGAGACCAAATTGTGTAAAAAAAATATCGAGGTCGAGACCGCGATCTGTCAAAAATTGTCACGGTCGAGACCAATAATTGTTAAGTTGTGTCCTCTGGGGCCGAGACCATTTATTGGTTATCGATAGTCGAGACTGCTATAAAGTGGACTCGAGGCCCGATAAAAGTGGTAAAGGGTGGGGGGGGGGGGTGTTTGAACCCCACCAAAACAGTCATTTTCGTCAAAGGGGGGTGGGGTGGGGGGGGGGGGGGGGGGGAAGGGAGGCACGTAGCGTATGCGCGATTGCGCGGCGGCGATATCTGTCAATGCATTGACAGTTATCATTTTGAAAATATATCATGTAGTAGGCGGTTTCATGCCAAATTTGTATAATCCCATATAAGTAAAATATATTCGTTCACATGGTTGGTAATAAGAGCGTACATTGCATTTTTTTTTTGTGTGGGGCGTTTCCCACTACTGTCATTTACCTTTAAGTTATAATATACACGTATAATTTTGTTTTTGTAGGTGACTAGGACTGCAGGCCCCACCACCATGTCGGAAACAAAACCATCGGGCGACGTCGAGAGCCATGCCGGCGATGATGTCTTCAAGCAGAAGACATTCGGAAAGTCGGGAAAGGGTAGGCCTATCGGTACCACACCAAACATGCAAAGGTTCTCGCGATCCAAGACCTTCTTAAAGATGGTAAGTTGTCATAAATAATATATCGATGGCTGAAAAACAGTGTATATATAGCTTAATATACATTCACACAGTCTTATAGTGGCCACCCTTCTATACAGGGTGGCCCCAAAAAAACGGAACGGGGCACTTCCCAAAATAAAGTAACAGAAGTATTATGTTCATCGGATAGGGTGTCTTTTCCAATGAAAAACGATACCAAGAACAATCTTTTTGGTTGAGTAGTTTTTGTTTTAGGGCGCTGTGAGTGACACCATGTCAGGTTCCCATTTTTGTAAATTTTTACCAAGTCAGTGCCCGATAATTCGCTCGTACCGTTATAGCGGAGCAGTTCGCGCGCCAGTGTTAGTGTGCATTCAGCTGTGAAACGAAAGAATGGGCACAGTTGTCCGATTCTATAACGGGCAGTAAGTGCAAATTATCGGGCAATGACTTGGTAAAAATTGACAAAAATGGGAACCTGACATGGTGTCACTACACTCTGAGCGCACTAAAACAAAAACTACACGACCAAATTGGCTATTCTTGGTATCGTTTTTCATTGGAAAAGACACCCTATCCGATGGACATGTTCATTTTGTTACTTTATTTTGGGAAGTGCCCCGTTCCGTTATTTTTGGGCCACCCTGTATAGCAGTCACTCTGTATAATAGTGATTAGTGGCCACGAAAGGTAAATATAGGTTTTCCCGGTCAATTTCGTCAAAACAGCAGCCAAACTGACGATTCGATCATTCAAATTAGAGGGATATTTCTTCAAGTGCTGTTCGCTATATTCATGTTCACTTTAAGAGCATTCAAATTCGTCAATAGGCATTTGATTTTGTACTCCTGTTTATTCAAATTAGTTTTCTTATCGTTCAAATTAACACTGCACAATCGTCATTCAATGAAGAGCAAGAAATTTGTACCTGAATCAACATTCAAATTCGTTTCTAGGCACCCGATGTCGCACATTAGCCTTCAAATTGATTTCGTATATAAATATTCCTTTTTTTATATCAGTTTTTCATTTGTTCTCAATTTGTATTTATCCATAATAAAGTTGCACATACTGCTGTTCTAATTCAAAGATTATTTTCCCCACAAGTGCATGGGAATCACAATAATTTTCATAAGGAATATAATCTCAATCATTTCAACAATTTTTATTTCAATAAAATAATGTTTATATGTCTAATCTTCATTCAATTAATCTATCAATGTCATCATTGTTCATCATGTTCATACTTCTTTGTTTTGTTTCATTCATTTAATTCAAACATCCCGCCCTCTACATGTGTTTTTGTTCACATTTACATGATTAGTGTACGCCCATGCCGAATTACTATGCACACATTTTACAATTGCTTGCCAATTGACGAATTTGAATGCCCGAATGCCCACGACAACATTTTCCGCTCTAAATTGGTTGCTCTTTAAGCGATTTTTTTTAATTGGATGCTCTTTTTAAATGTTTACTTTGGCCGGAATTTCCGATCGTGTGCCTTAAAGGGATAGTTGAGTTTTGGTAAAGAGAATACAGTTTTGGTCAAACTGAATTTTAGTAACTAAAACCTACACCATTACATTACAAACTAATAGTTATAACTCCACCATGCTTGAAAGTAATACAAAATTACAAATGACTAAGTAAAAAGCCTGTTATCATTCAAAAATTGAATAGTGATTAGATAGAGAGTTAAATCAACAACTATTTAAAAACCTCTTTTGTACATTTTTAAAAAGAGGAAGCAATTTTTTTTTTTTTTTTAACGGCTGGTTCAAAACTATTGACTACTTGTAGGGTCCCACAATTATTACAAATTGCTATGTTTATGGATATTTCAGCCATTTCTGAACCGATTCTGATCAAATAAAGTTTATTCTGTCACTACAATATTATGCTCTTTCAAATGTTACACTCAGTTTTTCATTATCTCACAAAAAATTATTTTGTGTAGCGCCCTCTATACCAAAACTCAACTATCCCTTTAAAAGTTAATTTGAATGACCATTTTAGTTAATCAAATGATGATCCCAATCGTCAGTCAATTTCGTGCTAATTTGAATGATCGAATCGACAGTTTGGCTGCTGTTTTTACGATTTTGACCGGGAAAACCTATAATACCCCGCAAGGAAAAGAAACACTATTTTGGTATACCTCTTGTTTATTGGCGTGATATACCGAAGTGTCATTATCATCAGCTTCAGGTGGCGCGGCAGAGTGCTGCTGCGGTCTTCACGATAGCACGCCATGCATTTCTATTTTGCCATTTGTGTTGCACATTTCATTCCTTTTCCAGACAACGCTCTTGATATATTCAGTGAAAGATATTGGTGGACGGCCTCTACCCCATTTTCCTTCAACTGCTCCTTGCAGTACTTACTTCTCAACTCCTTCAGTTCTCTTAACGGATTGCCTAAACACTTTAGTTTTCTTTCCATAGTTTCCTTTCTGATGGTCTAGTATGTGCCAATCTTGTCCAGAATCCATTCATTTGTCTTGTTATCTTTACACGACTCATGCAACAGCCTCCTGTAGCACCACATCTCAAAGGCGTCAACTCTTTTCATGTCATTATTTGTCATGGCCCAAGACTCAATTAAGTTACAAGAAGGAAACGAACCTTCAGACTGAGAGAAAGACAATATTTATACAGTTATAATGTCCATTTTGTGTAAAAATCAGAGATATCCATCTATAATCACTTTATGAAACAGCACATGTGGTTGAATGCATTGATTAGGGTTTGTGCAATACTGTTTGAAATTTCATCTATTCTCAATGAACTACAATAATATAATATGACCATTTGCTCATTTATTTGTGCTCAGTTAAGCATGAAGTAACGGATACATTTTTATAGTTTTCCTACCATATAGATATATTGACGAAACGAAAATTCTTGGTTATGAAATTATGAGGAGTTGTTTCAGGGGGGGGGGGGGGGACCTACCTCTACTTTTCGTGTTAGGTTTACATAATTATATCAAGCTTGTCATGAATATTGGTAGTGCACGGGCGTATCGAATATCACCTATGTTACTATGTCATCGTCTTCATTTTTGGTTACTTTATTAACCTATAAACTGATAATATATTTATAAATTGCACATTAGGGTCATTCCATGTCAAATCACCCCAAAAAAGTGAAAATTTTCATTGCACCCCCTTCAAATTTGCTGATATTTGGTATGTATGTTATTTCAACCTTGAAAAGCGCAAATATTTAAGTTTTGGCCCAATCCGCCCAACGGTTTTGGCGCTATGGTCGATTCTTATGGGGGAGTTTTGTAAGAAATGGGCGTTGGCACCATTTTTCAAATGGCAATTGTCCATTAACCGTTGGGTCAATTTATGTTGTGATGGTGTCATTGGACTGGGGATGTTATATGCAATCCATTTATGCCACTTGTTTTCATGCATGAGCGAGTTTGGATATGATAACCTTTGACCTTTGTCTTTGACCTTCCGTTTTACCTCGTGGATCAAATAATTTTGAGAATTTGTTTGGCTTAAATGTTGTCTTGATATAATTTCTACAACATATGAAAGAATTGGAGATATATTCTTTCTTGTTTTTTCTACAGCCTTGTTTTAAGTTTTCAAATTTCATGTAAAATTGAATTATTTTGGACAATGGACAATTGCCATTTGAAATATGGTGCCAACGCCAATTTCTTACAAAACTCCCCCATAAGAATCGACCATAGCGCCAAAACCGTTGGGCGGATTGGGCTAAAAACTTACATACCAAATATTAGCAAATTTGGAGGGGGTGCGATGAAATCCATTGGGTGATTTGACATGGAATGACCCATTATCATCTCACAGGAACGTGAAGACCACTGGATGCTGCATGATTTCGAAAATAAGTGCAAATATTTCGAACAAAGGCTAGATGCATGCACAGTCGAGCACAAGAAAACCATGGACATGTTAGCTGCTGAACGCGAAAACCTGATGCAGAGAGATCCCCGTGACGTCATGGCTGAGATCCTATCAAGTGACGACATGAAGGTTGATGTTGGGTGTGGAAAGTATCAGCATACACTAGAGCAGGCAATCGATGAGACAAAGATACATATACAGAATTTGAAACAATGTTCAGAACATATCTCTAAAGAATTTGAATCACACTGGTCAACCAGAGACAGCACATATGAGCTCAGGGAATATTGTTATTGGTTGGAGACCTGTTCCATATTGGCACAAATTCATATGGATATGATAACATTAAATCTGAAAGATCTCGGAACAATAGTGAACCGCATTATCAGAGAAGCAACGGTGGCAGATAGTTCCGAAATTCCGAGTGTGTCAAGAAAGAGACAAACCATGCTTCAATTGCACGAATGGGAGCTACACATTATTGAACAAATACTCACAAGTTGTAGAGATCATCATGACATTACTGAGACCATAATGAAGTTTGATGGAATATTCATGCTCGCACCTGCAAACATGTCGACGAAAGTGACAGAAAAGGAGAAAAGGTACTATGAAAACCTACACCAGTATGTGACTTCCATTCCAAAGTCTCGCTCTACATCAATGATTGCATGCATGTCATCTGTAGCAGTCGCGCTTGAGCGGCTGAGCAACACTATCAACATACCTGAAGATGATACACCTACACCATCTGGAGCAACCAGTGAACACACGGCTGTTGACAACAGCGAAGCGCTCGATATGATCATGATCTCGTGGTGGAAAATTAAGGAGCGCCTGATGGTCTCAGAAAATGATCGGCACAACACTATGAAAAGTTTCAAACGCAAGGTACGAATTACACGACCACCCATACTTGAGGAGTATGCAGAGGAAACTACAGGGATGGCGCGTGAGGAGGAGGAAGACAAGTACTGGGAGGAGATGCAGAGATTGTCTTCCCTTCAGGAGAAGTTCGTGGCAGAAATACTGAAACACGTAAGCACTGTTCAACCGTATAAAACCGAAGTGAGGTGCTTATAACGTATTTTTGGCATACAGCCACCACATTTCCCCCTCACATTTTAACAAGATTTTCCATTATAATCTCATACTGCAAACAATTTAGTATAATATCTTACCCTAATGTATGCTTCCCGTTGCCATGGATACCACATAACACGAATAACATTTGTTGTCTCTCTTAGTAAATGAATGAGGCTTGGTTTCCTATTAAAATTGCTATTCATTAACATTGAAGTAAACAAATGTTATTGACTAAATAAACGTTTACAATTAGAGGCCAAACATTTATAAGATTATAGTAACTGTCAAAATACCACCCGATTCACAAAAAGCACACAGTAAGCCTCCGTAAAAAAAAAGAAAGGCACACGGTAAAATACTGAAGGGATGACATCTTCTGTAATCTGATGGACACGGTGGGATAATCTGTACAGTGATCCTATCCCTAACCCTAACCCTAACCCTAACCCTAACCCCTCAGACGGTACTTTACTGAGTACCTCGTCACCCAGGTGATATGTGACAACATCTAAACAATATATTACCGTGTACTTTTTTGTCATCCCTTCAGTATTTTACCGTGTGCCTTCTGTGTAATAGGTGCAAATACATACAAATCAATTAGAACCCTAGCGGTTCTCATATACCGCGTTGTAATCATATTACCAAACAGAAGCATGGAACTGGTTTCAGTTTTCCGGAAATATCCTTCGTTATAAAGATATTTATGATTGAAGTCTTCGGGTCTTAAATTCTCCATGGGAGATTGTTCAACCGTGTGCAAAGTATGTGCAATGAGTCAGCAAATATCACTTCACATTTTCGCTTATTTCTCAGTCAATTGACATTCATTTACCATGCAATTTTCACACATGACCAATGACTCAGTGGACATAATCCGATTACAAACACACGCATGTTATCAACTCTGTGTTAGTTTTTGCACATGACAACAAAGTTACTAGATCCCTTTGGATACATTGTCTTGTGATATGAAATTAGAAAGTGGAGGCTCATTCCTCCGGTTTAATATAAAATAAGCGTCTCGGTATATCCCATAACAAATATGTACACGTTATGCAATTTGTATTAACATTTAAAAGCAATATTTTAGTTATCAACATAGTATTTTTTGTTGTTCTATAAATTGCCAAACCGCAAAGATAGAAATTGTTATATTGATATCAGAGGCGTCGATCATGGGAGACAGGAGGGTGGTGGAGGGGGGGGGGGGGGGCAGTTGACCCCAATGGAAATATTGGAGGGGGCAAACATATCGTTTTGCCCCCCCCCCCCCCAATATTTCTGAATATGAAAAAGAAAATCCGTTGGTTTATTTCAACAGAAAGCTGATACTACTGGACACGGTGGATACGGACAACAGACACGCTCGACAGGACACCACATACATCACCGGGAGGATAAGACCAAACAATTTGGGGTAATATTCCAGTGGATAATTGTTATTAAAATAGCTTATATAAAGATAATACTTATGTCTGATGACAACAATGATGATGGTGTTAATACTACTACGAATAATAATAATGATAATAATAATAAATAATAATAATACAAATATTATCGCAATGCTAATAATACTTGTATTCCTACTAATAATGATAACAATACAAATAACAACAACAATAATACAATAATGTCAATAATGATAATCATCATGATTATGATGCCCACAACCACACTTTTCATGAGAATCATATCATTAAGATATGCAAATTTATAACAGCATAATAATTGTGATAATGTACCTATTTATATGACGTACATTTCAACATAAAGTGATTGTGTATTAGTTTTTCTTTTTGCTTAACATATTTCCTAATTTCTTTATTATCCATAAAGTCTACAGTATATTGTAAATTTCCTCTATATAATACGAAATAAATCGCTACTGTAATGACCAGGGATAATAATAATACGCGCTTAGAGGCTGTTCAGGCGCTATACAAATACGATCTATCATTATTTATTATTATATGTTTTTGTGCAAATCAGTTAATTATATGCAGGATATATAAATGTAGATATTTTTCGTATAATATAGTGTTTTCATTGTCACCTCTTTGAAACATTTCAATTTTACAACTTATTGCGTTACTTTATTTAATATCCTCCAGTTTACACATCCATCTTCTGATACTCTAGAGGGAAAGGTGTTCGGCTATAAAGCGTATATTCTTGACATTCTGATGGAAGCGCAGATAGTCAAACCCGGTCTTCGAGAACTTAACATTCAAACTGATATGTGGGACTTATCGGTGAATTGCTTGAACAATATCCACGTGATTGGTGATGGGATAAACACTCTTGAAATTCTCAGACTAGAATCATCATGTAGGATTGATAACCTCGCAAGTTTACTTGCAGTTATCTGCAGTGTGTGCCCGAAACTGTCCACTTTACATATAACATCACCATGGAGTATCTACCTGAGTTACAACCGAGCACTGGAGATGAGTTCTTGGTACAAGTACATGGACTCCAACATAACCATTCTCGAACTACATGCGAAATATGCGTTCAATAATCTCGAAGAACTTATGGCGTCTGTGCGTTATATGGCTCCCAGGATAAAGAAAATAGTGATCACTTATGGTTGGGTCGAAGAATCCGTTCCACGTGCCAACATAGACTACAGCAGATTACCAGCGGTAACATCTTCAGTTGACATGCTTTCATTAACAGAACAAAGCAAAACCGGTCCGAGCAATTTGGAAAAGAAATGTTCAAGTCTATCACGATTGTGTGATCATTTACTTGAACTACACATCGAGAGAGAAACATTCGACGTGCCTAAATCGCAGTCTCAGAACGAACCTCCTCAACTCCTGTCACTGAATCTCCTTACCCTGAAGCCAAGAGTAGGCAATATTTCAGAGGACGACCTGACTACCTTGAGAGACAGATTCTGTCCACAGTTGACGCCCACAGAGTTCAAGGACGGTGTCTACCTGCTAACTAGAGCATCAAGTGAGTGAAATAGTTCAACCTAATTTATCTATACAGAAGTAACCTTATCACACTATTGAAGTGAATATTATCTTTGATTTTAATAGGTGATATGTATTTACATAATATGTATCAACTCTTGATTTCGTAATTTGTATTTATTTATGTATTCTTCTTAACTTCTTCCCGATTTCTTCCCAATGTTGTTAGTTGCATATCTCAATAATTGGTTTATCAATTCTCATGAAATTTGACATATTAATAGATCATGGTCTTACTTAGTGATATGTAACTTTTCAGTGACATCATCTCACTGTAACGTCATCATGACGCCATTTTGTGAACTGTCAGGTAATAGCTTTATCTCAGCTATAAAATCTCAATTTCAATTCTAATTGGGCATGGATAAATCTCAGCTAATTTGTCAACATTCTAGCCTACGCGCTTGTGACTGCACCAGAGAAGTATGACCCCAACTGCCCCCCGAACTGTACCTTGAGATGCTTAACCATAATAAGGCCGGGGGGGGGGGGGGGGAGGCAATTATGGCCCTCCCCCCCCCCCCCCCCCCCCCCACCCTCCGCGATTTTTCATATTGCTCAGGAACGCGTAAAGATGACGCCCCGTCGCTTGGTGACCCTTTTCCTTCGAGTCTTGCGCATCTTTTACAACAATTCTTGTGAAAATCTTTTCTTTTCATTATTTCGGTTTCTGATACCCTCCTCAACACTTCCACTTAATTTCAGTAATTTTTAAAACTCCTATTAAGGGAATACGGGTGCATCAAAGATGAAGCTACGCGAACCCTCACTGGACACGGCCAGCGGGACGTTCGACCATCGCGGTGGTGAGCTGCGCGTTGCCTTCTATGACGTCACTCTCTCCATTCCCCCCGGAGCGCTCGAAGAAGGGCCCGCACCGTGCGAGATTACCATCGAGGTCCTGACGGAACCTCCTGATGACCTGGTCCTGCGAGATGATGAGATGATGGTCAACTTCGGTCTCCGCTGCACCCCATCTGGTCTCCGGTTCAAAGAGCCCATCACAGTTTCCATGCCCCACTGTGCCATCTTCACAGACCCGAGGAGCGTGGAGAGCGTGGTGTTCACAAGGAGTGATGATGATTCCAGTGAGTAGTATTTTAACTTCACCAATACTAACCTTAGCATTTAAATCGACTTCAGTTTGACTCCAGTACGTGTATATTTATACAATGTACGTACCAGACTGTTTATAGTTCACAGATGTCACTTCGATCATACGACTGGAATACCTTTAATCGACAAAATCGACAAAACCCAAGCAATGAAGTGATTCCTCTACCCCCAATTTACTGGTACGATCAGTTTGGTAATCATTTCTAAGAAATATTAAACTTATAAAAGAAAAAACAATTGGGGTTGCATTTCTTTGTATACCGAAATAACGTATACTAGGACTGCACAAATAATTGTATCATGCGCATAGTCTGATAAGCAGAGTTTAGAAACATAATGAATTAAAAAAGAGTGTCTACATTGACAGATATGTCTTTTTCCTATGCCGAAGGAGTCTCCTCGTGGTCTCGGACAAGTAGCACAGTGGAATGCAGTTTCAACAAGGAGAGGGTGAAGCTGCGGATAACTCACTTCTCCTGGTTCTGGGACTGTGTGAACGTAGCGAAGACGTGGTTCGTCAAGGCCAAGCAGGTTTCATTCATTCCATATCTTCCGGTCTCGATGCCAAGTAATCGAACACCGATCCTCCACGTGAACCTGGTTGACAAACTAGAAGGGAACTTGCAGGTTAGTAAACTTATTATTGAACTGGATACTAGTATTATTTGAATTGTTATTATTGTAACAATAATTAATTTTTTAAATTAATTTAAATAGTTATTTTTGTTTCATTATACAAGTGAAATATGGACAGCCAACACAAAAGCTTTCTAGCTCAGTTGGTAGAGCATCGGTCTAGCAATCCGGAGGTATTGGGTTAGATTTCCTTTGCTTTCATTTCCTTTGCTCAATTTCATTTATATTTTACACATCTGGGCCCAGTTGCAGAAAGAGTTGCATTCTATAAAGTTGCAATTAATTGAAAGTCAGAAAATATGCACATTTGAACCAACCAGATTTCTGCATTTATTTTAGTCACCTTATGTTTAAATTGTATTATTGTTATTATATTTTCATCATACTGATTGTCATCAGCATGTGTAACCAGTTTAGTAAAGACCGACCATGGCTTGAATGAATGTCCTACAATACAAAATATTTAAGAGTAAAAATTCACATTTTTAAAACTTTTTTTTTTACACCAAGAAAATAGTTATGCTGTTTTTACAAAATTCAATGTTGAATTAAAACAAATATTTTAAGATGGCACAATCAGGCCTAGAATGTGTCAAAATAAGAGAAGAAATAATGGCTTTCCATCATTTTAAGTCCAAATTAGAATTTAAGTTCATCTTTGTGAAACACCCCCAGGTCTTTTGTTTCAATTATAAGCTCATTCCCCACACCCAAACTTCCATTTATTTGTACACAGAAAATCGAGCAACGAGAAGACAAGCTGAATTATAGGCAGGCCTTTATGGACCAAAGTCTGGACATAAGCGCTACGGAGACCAGGGATCTAACTATCAAATGCACGCTCCGCGGAGGGAATGGACAACTACAGCAGGTAGGATATATTATTGCAATATTCACACGGGATATATTGTAGAAATATAGATGGCAATAGACACTCTGGTCCGAATTCTCATAAGTGGCTCAACTTGAGCCCGGCCTACAAAACAAAGACTACCAGTATGAAATTCAGTCATAGTATAACTGGTCACCAGCAATACAATATCCTGGATGATCCAGGACGCAATTTGGCTGATGACCGACTTTACTATGAGTGCATTTCAAAGGGCCCATTGTCCTGATGCCTATAAGCAGAACTCAAGGGTGACTGGATAATGAAAAGAAATAGTTATAATATCTCCAGTGGCTCCCTCCTCCCCCCTCATTCATTATGTGAAAGTTTATACAATAGTCTTCTTTACACCACATATTGAGAGTACTGCCCAAATCCAAAATATTCCAGGGGCTGTGCCCCCTGGACCCACATTAAGTCAATCTGATCGCCTCATCGCCTGTACGCATTTATTCAGGATTTCTCTCTATGTCCACCATAATGGAGCTTACTAGATAACAAATCATACATAACTAATTATGAATAATTCAAACATATAAAGAAACTGACCAGAAATATATTGTGATTAAAAGAAGGCAAAGAAAATGGGATTCCAACGGGATCCCGTTGGAATCCCATTTTCTTTGCCTTCTTTTAATCATAACTAATTATGAACAACATATCTACTTCTGAAATCGAAACATACAAACGCTTCCGGGGGATCCATCCCCGCATCCCCATTGTGATTCCCAAGGTGGTTATCCCTTGACTGATTCCATTCAGGGCTCCAACAGGGAGCTTGCAATGTGCACTCAACATTAGGCCTACTCAACATGGCCCGAATTCTCAAATTGTGGCTCAACTTGTGCCTGGCCTAAAAGACAAAGACTACCAGTAACACTTTGCACCAGCATACTTATTGTCTCGTTACTATAGTCCCCGGAGATATCGAATGGTTTCCTTTCATCAACAAGTCAATCCCCTGAGAGCTGCTTATAAGCATTAGGACAATGGGCCCTTTTAAATTCAATTCTTAACAGTATAACAGTGAAACGGGTCACCAGCAATACAATGTTCAGGATGATCCAGTACGCAATGTGGCTGATGGCAGACTTTAATATAACTTAATTTCAAAGGGCCCATTGTCTCGATGCTTATAAGCAGCTCTCAAGTGATTGACTTGATCATGGAAGGAAACAATTATAATATATCCGGGGACCATAGTTACGAGACAATAAGTCTGCTGGTGCAAAGTGTTACCGGTAGTCTTTGTCTTTTAGGCCAGGCACAAGTTGAGCCACAAGTGGAGAATTCGGGCCAATGGTCCTAACATTTCTAAGCAGCTAACGGGGGTTCTCCCCCTGGGCCCCGGCAGGGGTTAAATAGCGAGACCCAATTCCCCACCCTTCTAAAGTATTTGTTGCCAAAGTGCTCACCAAGTGCGCTATGTGCACACAATGTCAGTTGACTTTAGGTGTCATTCGGTTAAAAACTTGTTTATGTCCCCTACCTCCCCCCCCCCCCCCCCCCACCCCCTTACGTCATAAAGTCCTGGACACGCTGCTGGGTTGGTCCCTTCGCTCCCTCGGCGAAGATGGTCGAAAAGACGTATCATCTCCCCCAATGGCGAGAAGAAATCGACGCCTATGAAGATCCATGCATAAGATCTCTGCGCCTCATGTATATTTTAACTCTTTAAAGTCTCTACCGTCAACAGATCAATATACCTCACAAGAATATGCGTGTTGCTGTTGAGAGAACCGAGACTTTCCCATTGGACCTGACACACTGTGCGGCCAACAGACTCGTCACGTTGCGACTAGAGCACGACATGGAGAGGAAGGTTGACTTCAATACCGGATATACTAGTACGTTTATTCGTCATATGTTCATGTGACTGAAACCAAACAAGACAAATTACCTTAATATGCAAATTCATGCCAATAATTGTCATGAACATGCAATATTTTTTAGTCTTTATCATCACACGGGCATCACACTTTGTATGCAATCTGACCTCTCCACTCAATTCATCTTTAATCCGTTGCATTCATCCACTCCACTTACGTTGTCATTCGTTCGGTCAAGAAATAAGAACAATTTGGCTCTTTGGAAATAGCCATTTATTTCTATACGAGTGACTCAAATTGGCAACCCGCTCTGGCAAAGTTGTTGACAACTCCCCATACACAACATATATCATGGGTTCAGGGAATGGAAAGTGTGACTACGAAGAATGAGTAGTCCACAAATTAATCAGAGTACGTTGCCAATTTGAGTCTCCCATATAAATAAATGGTCATCTTCAAAGAGCCATAGTTTTCTTTTCCATTGTTTCTTTCGATTATGCTCTAACTTTCAAAGATTATTCCTCCTAATCTCTTAGAGTTTCAATGTCTTTTATCAATCATCATTTTGTGCATTTTCCTCTTTTTCAATTAAACCCTTTAGCATATAGCGCAGAGTGGCTTAGCGGTATAGGAGGTCTGGGGTTTGAACCCTGGCCGAGTCATATCAAAGACTTACAAAAATGGTACCCTTTACGTTCTAGTCTGACGCTTGCATGGCATTTGTATAATTTAGAGGGAGAAGTTAAACACACGGACTAACCGTAATACTGGCCCCCTTCTGTAGCTTTCACTTTTTAAAGTGTGACCTAGGGCTACAGAATCGGAGATAAGCACCGCCTTATGTGTCCAAAATTTGTTTTCCCATCACCTTGACTTCCAAGAAGCCTGCTCTTAATTATTGTATGTTATTTTTGTCAAGGAGTTTGAATTGTTCGCGCTAAAATGTTACGTCCAACCCGAGCAAACAAGCTCGGTCTCTTTTTGTTAGCTCTCGCAACTCGCATGGTTTGCGCACAAACATAAGGCAAAACGTGAGCCAACAAAAAGAGTTGTTCGGGTTTGACGTCACATTTTAGAGCGATCCGAGTTTTATAAACGTCAATAGCAGCCTCCATGCTGTACGCGATGAATGTGATTAGCCCGTACAGCGAGTGACTTTTCGCAAAGGGCCAATGTTGGACGCATTTGCATGAACTTCCCTTTTAATGTGTAGAAAGCTTAATCAAAAGTAAAAAGATGGTGCGGTAACTTCCCCTTTAAGAAGAAATAATATAAGCTATAAGTGTCTGATCTTTGAATGAAATATTGATATAAGTAGGAAAACCCCTAGTATTATATCTTTATAATAACTTTCCACAGCACCCCGCTCGGATTCACCATTGTCAACATCAACATCAACATATGAGATTGTCACAGCAGCCATCGACTCTCCAAGTCTGACTTCGCAGAATCTAACTCCCTTGGGCGCCGGGCCTGCCCTAGACACACCTCATCACGTGACTCATGAGCAGGGGTAAAGAGTAATTTAAGTTGTTTCTCTATTATTTAGTATATTAGAGATTTAGACATATGACCTTTTTTCTTACCATTATTCCAAATAAACTACACAATACAAGTTAGCATAGGCCAATGCACTTTGTGATGGTTATCATTTTTTTTAAAAGTAGGCTTACACGTTAATGCGAATTCAATGCAACTGAGTGATTTTATGTATTGTGCTCAACACGAAGAGTTACTTGGTATTATTTATATTGCCAATGCGTTTGATTAAGACAAATTATACTATTTAAAAAAAAAGACAACTGAGAATAAATATTTAAGAATTTCTAAGGAACTGCAAAACGGAGAAAAAGCTATAATAAAAGGCTTGTGTTCATTCACATTTAACAGTCATAATAAAGTTCTCTCTTATCGTACATCTCTCCCATTTGATTTTCTCCGTAAAATGCACATTATTACCTAGTTCGAAAGAAGGCATTGCATTTCTATATTATAGTATAATCATAATGGTATTTTTGCGACAAACAAAATGTCACATTCGTAGCTACAAGCTGAATTGCAGTGACATGTGCAACGATATTTACAAACATCAAAATAACTTAAACGAAATCACGAGGTGTATAAATAAATGTTAATATACATACAAACATTAGTGAAAGAAATAATAACACATGCCTAATATTACGAATAAGCGAATTCTAATGAACGTCGGTAAATTATGGTGTTGTTGTTTTATATATCGATACGTAAATTAAGTGATATAAACAGGCAATGCAGGTCCAAAAGTTAATTGGGATAAATCGGATATAATGGTATTAAAAGATGATATAAAAATAGAAAATTTGAAATGCAGTGATGCACCAGTGAAATGTTTGGGAGTTTTTTGTGGGTAAAAATAACGACGAAATTGATCGACTAAACTGGGCGGGAAGAATTGAAAAGATAACAAATATTATAAATTTATGGAAAAAAAGAAGATTAACATATTTTGGGAAAGTAACAATAATAAAATTACTAATAGCCTCACAATTTGTATATATTTCGACGGCTGTACCAGTTCCAAATTATATTTTAAAGGAATTGAATGGGTTGATATTTTCCTTTTTATGGAACTCTAAGATAGATAAAGTTAAAAGAAGTGTTATTATAAATGAGGAAATAGCAGGGGGTTTGAATATGGTGGATATGGATTTGAAATTAAATTCTTTACGTTTATCGTGGATATCAAAATTTTTGAGCGATAAGAATGGAGCATGGAAGATATTGTTTTCTTATTGGACAAGTAAGATTGGGGGTTTCCCATTGTTATTAAAATATAATTGTAATACAAAAGACATTGTTTTACTTGCAAATAAATTTAAGCTACCCGCGTTTTATTTGGATTTCGTTTGTATATGGAGTAAATTACGATTTATTGATTTGCTACATGTAACGGAAATAGAAAACCAAGTGTTGTGGTATAATAGTAATATAAAATGTATGAATGATATGTTATATTTTCAAACATGGATTAATTTAGGCATCATTAAAGTAAAAGATGTAATTAGAAATGGTCAATGGTGTGAATTAAAAGATATTTTTCCAGACAATATAGCAAATAATTTATTGTATAATTTCAATTTTGTTAAATTGAAAAAGTCTTTTCCGAAATGTTGGTTAGATAAACTACAAGATAGAGCACCACAAAATAATAATAATGAGAGTTTGTTTGAAATATCAGCAGGAAATTCGATTGATATAAATACTATGAAAGCAAGACATTTTTATTCTGTTCTTATAAAAATGAAACGAACGAAGCCACTATTTTGTATTTATTGGCAAGCCTACTTTGCATTACCAGAAGATTTTATATGGAATGATGTTTTATTATTTAAATTGAAACAAATATCGGTTAATACAATTAAGCAATTTAATTTTAGACTCCTTCATAGAATATTACCTTCGAAAGACAATTTATTTAAATGGAAAATATTGAATGAAAATAAATGTGATGTTTGTAATTGTGTTAACACAACATTGCACATGTTATTACGTTGTAAAGCGATAAAAATCCTTTGGAAAATAATAGAAAATATAATTTTTCATATGTATAAAATAATAGTTCGTATTGATGAAAAAGTTATTATAATAGGTGTGCAAAATTTTGCAAATGAAAATTGGTGTATTAATTTTATTATTAATATTACTGAGTTTGTCATTTATAGAAATTATATTGAATTTGTGAATGATAAGGCAAACAATTATTTTAAAACCAATATATTATTGAAAGAGGTTAAAATAGAAATAAAAAACTTTTTGAATTGTGCTTACCTTCGAAACAAATTAAGAAATGTAAAAGGAATATGCCAATTATATGAACACTTTTAGTTTATAATTTTATTAATTGTATAATTATGTATATATTGTTCTTCTGAAATAAAGTCCCTCGTAAGAGGTAAAAGAAAAAAAAAAATCAATCATCATTTCGTAGCTACAAGCTGAATTGCAGTGACATGTGCAACGATATTTACAAACATCAAAATAACTTAAACGAAATCACGAGGTGTATAAATAAATGTTAATATACATACAAACATTAGTGAAAGAAATAATAACACATGCCTAATATTACGAATAAGCGAATTCTAATGAACGTCGGTAAATTATGGTGTTGTTGTTTTATATATCGATACGTAAATTAAGTGATATAAACAGGCAATAACATAATATTAAAGCAGCATTTTAAAATTTGTTATTCCTATACAGGGTGGCCCAGAAAGGATGCAACACCTACGATCGTTAATTTCATCAACACCATCCGACCAAATGTCATTGTTTTTTGTTTGATTGGGTAGAACATTCTTTTTCCAACAAAATGATACCATGAGCATTGATTTTGGGTAAGACGTTTGGATCCTAGGGCCATATTTCTGAGGCAATGTCGTTTCCGAAATTTGCTACTTTTTCGTCTCCAGCGATCCTCTGAACACTGAGACATTCTCGCCCCACGGCCTGCCATATAATTAGCTGTACAGAAGAACCGCATGACTGCTCTCCCTTTGTAAGGAAGACAATGTGAGCCATTCTTATGTACAGCTAATTCTACGGCAGGCCGTGGGGCGAGAATGGCTCAGTGTTCCGCGGATAGCTGGAGACGAAAAAGTAGCAAATTTAGGAAACGACATGTTCTACCAAACATTGCCAAATCAAACAAAAAACAATGACATTTGGTCGATGGTGTTGATGAAATTAACGATCGTAGGTGTTGCATCCTTTCTGGGCCACCCTGTATATAACATATTAATGCAAAGTTACGAATTTGTTTAATAATCTAAAGTTAGTTATCATCAAACTATTGAAAAAAATATGTTTGAATGTTAATTTTACAACAGGTCCCTCTTAGTAAACGACGATGAGCTTGATGAAATATCAACGAAATTCCCTCATACACACTTCCACACGTTTTGCCGTTGTCTTGCCGGAAAGGGGTTCAACGAAGCGGATGCCATTTTAACTGGTTACAACACTGACTACAAACGAGCCACACGAAAAGTCCTCGAGGATTGGAAGACTAATACTGGTGGTAAAGTAGATGACCTGTGTGGTGCACTTGAGAAGGCTGAAGCAGGTGGCATAGCTACACAGTTAAGAGAAGGTCGGGGTGCTGCCATACATTGATAGAAGACTTGGCCCCGAGAAGGGGGGGGGGGGGGGGGGGCACACAGAACGATTTCTACTGGTTGAAGTTATGTCCATACAGCCATACGAGAGGTTTTTGGGATGGAAGACCGTCGCTGGTGGTAAAACTGGATGCCCTCTGTGATGCCTATGAGAAAGCTGGAGTAGGTGACATATAGTTAAAGAAGTTGAGAGAAGACTCTGCATGGGAGCTGTCTGCATTTATAAGATAGCTCGGTCTTATAATAATTGTATACCCCCGTATTTCATTAAATTAATTAGGCAATGTAATCGTAGATTTTTATTGTAATAATGTTAAGTTGGCATATTATAACGTCTACCACATATTTATTCAATTGCGCCTTGCAGTATTTGTTTCTCAACTCATTCAGTACAATTACCCTTCTGATTAAGCTTATTCAGTTAAGTCTGTATCCAAACATTTGTATTTCTTACCACGACATCTGATAAAACATCAACTCCGTTCTGTCATTATTTAGCATGGCCCAAGATTCACATCCATAGGCAGATCATAGGTAGCAATTGAGCATGCAGTTGCACACATAAGTCGAACCTTCAGATTGATTGAAAGACCCCGACTGAGACATGCTCTGCACTGTTGATCTTACCATTGCCAGTCTTCTCATTATATATATGGTGCTCTCTCATTTGTTATTAACCATGGAACCTAAATATTCGAACTGATTTACCACTACAATCTTCTTTCCATCTATGGTGAAATCTTTGCTGTCTGTTTCGACAACCATTATTTTTTGTCTTTTTTGGTGTTTGAAAGAAGTTCTTTCTTTTCACTCGCCTTTTTGATATGATTCAATTAGTCAATGGGCTCCTCTCTGCTACTGTGAAAAAGAGTAGTTTTATCCGCATACCCCAGGTTTGTAATCTTTGTGCCTCCAAACTTCACTCCCCCATGCATTGAATCCCTCAATTACATGTCTCTTAATGTCCTCAGAATATCATTTAAACATGGTTTGGAGATGGTATGCAGGCCTGACGTACACCTCTGTCAATTGTAAACCACTCAGTATCCCACTACTGGTTATTACTGTAGATTATTGGTCCTGACATAGACTCTTGATCAGTTCTACTATGTTACTTGGAAATCCCACCCTCGTCATTGTATCCCACATTTGAGGGTGGCTTAGACAGTCGCATACCTTACTGTAATTTATGAAGCACATGAAAAGTGGATGTATATGTTTTCTGCATTTCTCAATGATATTTTTAATGTTGACAATCTGACCTCGTGTCCCTCTGCCTTCACGGATACCTGCCTGCCTATAGGATATCTCTTCTTTCAGCTTAATTTTCATTCTCCTGCTAATGATCTTCAGAAGTACTTCACTTGCATGAAAAATCAAGCCTATCGTTGGATGATTTGAATTGTGTTTGTTTTGGCAGTGTTATAAATACAGCTCTACACCAGTCTTTGGGCCACTCTTTCCTCTTCCTTCTTCGGTCGCCTTCCACATCTCTGAAGTCAAGATGTCAAAACCAGGGGACTTGCCATACTTCAACTGTTTCATTGCTAGCTCCACTACTGATCGTGGTGAAGAGAGCTCCATTGCATCCCTTTTCTTCCATGTTGAGTGCCATCCTCATAATGCTGTGCGCAAACAGCTTGGTACTATATACTGCATCCATCTGTTCTTGATGTCCTTACTTTCTGTCAGTGTTTTGCCATTTTCGACATCAATTACATCCAATCTTGGCGCCCTTTTCATTATAGCAAATGCTACCTTGATGTCCATATGACGATCTAGGTAATTCCCTTTGTCCTCTTTTACACTACTTGTAACTGCCTCGTCCATTCTTCTCTATTGCTTTTTGCTTTTGACCTCTTCCTCTCATCTGAATGTAAAGGCTGCATATATAACTTCGCAGTTGAGCTCGGGATGCTGCCGAGCATTGGCAGGAGAAGTACCTTTGTGCACATTTATCCATGATAGTAATTACAGCTCTTAGTTAAAGCCATATGACAGTTTTGGGCAAATTACCGAAAATATCTTTTTGGTGGGTGGGGCGTTTCCCAGTATACTCTCATTTGGCTTGAACGTTTTGGTAACTATAGGAAATTCACACATTTTTTCTTTAATGCAACTGGATAAGTTATAAGTCTGAATTGTCTTTTTGTATTACATTGTTGCACTGATCCCCATGTAGTTTGAAGATATTCTTGTGTTTGCCAGCAGAGAAATTGGGAGCGTCGATGCTCAATCTTATAATGTTGAATATACGCAACCGGACAAGATCTTTTGTAAACAAAATACCGTAGCGTGATTCTTATGAAATCCCATCGAATGCTCACCATTGTATTAAAGGGGGTACATAAATAACATTCACGAAACAATTAATACACACATCTTGATCCGTGGCCCTTATCATTCATGGCCTATGGAAGTTCTTAGACTCAAATATTGGTGTTGGTTTATGATTTAAGTGGACATTATGTCATCCATATATACATATTATGCACTGGGCAAATATCTATACGACAATTTTTTTAAAGAAAAAGGGTTCCATTACCAGTTTTTGTGACATTATTCAACTAATATTCAAATAATATATTATTCAGCTAATATTCAACACGTGAAATGTAAACATAAAGTATACAATCCTCGTTTGTAATAGGGAATCGAAGTCGCCTCTTTTCAGGCCTATACTGTTCAAGAAAAAGCAACATCAACGACGCAAGGAAAAGCTAAATAAATTTGCAGTTCAAAATAAGTATATAATTGTATTTAGTTGTGAAGAATTGTTATGGGTTAATTATTGAGAACTGTTACTCTTTCATGCAGTAATTAAACAATCATGATAATAATCATGTCTGTACGATTTCTGCAAATATCAGGACTTTCGTACGATTATGCATTTGAAAGTTTTAGCACTTGAAAACTGTGTGATTTTGCCATGTTTATGTGTAAATATTCGTTACTGGAATAATGTACCATATTGTTAAATCTGTTAAATGCATGCTGAGACTTGTATTAATGTATTTATTCTTGCCATGGATTGACACAAATTGATTCAGCTACCTCATTCAGCAGTTGTATGACTTGCCACTCATGATATTATGATGTGCATTAATATTATAATAATTACGCGAATATGAAATGTCTTTCAATTGTTCGTTTTTTTACAAAATTAAGTCAAATCACAACACTGTATTTTGAATACTTGACTTGAATGATAAATTGAACTAGTATCAAACGGTCTCTAATGAGGTGCATGATTATAAAAGAAATAATATAAAGGATGATGTATTATTTGACGAATATGCTGCATTAACACATTTCGTTTTCAGTTTATATATTATGTTGATAGCTCGGCTACTCACTTGACACATTTTATCACACTTGCCTTTATAGCGGGTAAGCAGTTTTTAGCAGTCTTTTACATTTATTTATATATGTTGATATAATTTGAATTATGAGTTCAGTGTCAACCTATAGTGCCTTATATGTCAGTGAGTTCTTATTGGTATGCAAAAGTGATTGAGAAAACAAACATTTGAAAGGATCGATCGACAGGTATGGTTTCTCGACGTTTATAAGCTACATAGAACGTATTATAGAAATAATGTTTGGTTAAACGTGTGTGGAAATTTAAGTTACATTTATGATTAAGTGAAGTTATGCAGTGTCCTGTTTTCGAGTCTATTTATGGACAACGTCACAACGTAAAAAAAAACTAGGACTAGCAATTTAATGTTCAGCACAGTAGAATACTTGTAAAAATGTTATATTTTTTACTACATTCTGGCAAAGCATACATCAATAAAACAATGTATATAGTTATTGTATAACCACAAAGACGTGCGTAAAGGTAATTGTTGTTTATTAAAGTAAAAGAAACGTTCTAGTGGCCAAGCCACTTATTAGCCACTGTGGCTATAACGTGTACATCAGTGTTATATTGAAAACTGATCGCAATTGGATTCATGCTTCAATGGTATAAAGGCTGCTTTCATTTGACACAACGGAGGGCTTTATACACTGACACCTGACATAATGACTCTTTCGCTCAGAAATTATTAATGCAATTTTTGTTTAAAATACACAATCAATATTTGAAAGCAACTTTAGTCGTTCCTTTAATTTCAGTAAAAATCACTATACTTTGATGTTCTATATGTTTCATTTCATATCGTTGAAATCGCTTATATAAAATACGTAATTTTAAGTTAACGCCCGCTGCTTTTATTTGAATAATTTATGAATATACCATCCGTTTCTGAACGAATTTGATAACAAAAAAATCTTATCAATATCATAAACTTTATTATATATTATATGTATATGACATCATTTAAGTATTCAGTCAGTGGCGTAGCTACGGGGGTAATGTTTCCCCCAATAATTTTGCAAAAACAATCAGTGAAATTAAATACCTAACAAGTGCCCCAAATAATTGTAATGCCCCCCACCCCCCCCCCCCCCCCCATCAGTCCATTGTATTGTGATGGCTCGCATGATAGATCGACCTCCGCTTTGTGCTCAGAAAATGTGTAGCTATTATACTAAAATGTATCTTGTGGACCAGTCACCAAGTTGTTATCATATGATATTTGACAGAACAAGGGTTCTGCTGGACAAATTTTTGAAGTTTTTAATTTTCAATGTGTTCTTGTAAAACATTATACAACACAATACACATTTTCGAAGGATCAGAGTTTTGGTATAAATCTTCCCATGTGTGATGGGAAATTGTCGTCATCATTATCATCATCATCATCATCATCGTCATCATCGTCATCTTCGTCATTATCGTCATCGCATCGTCATCATCATCACCAACTCACCAACCCAATCACCACCATCATCATCATCACTATCATCATGATCATGATCATCATTCATCATCATCATCATCAGCATCGTCGTCATCGTCTTCGTCGATATCATCATAATCTATCATAATGATCATCATATCATCATCATTATTATCATCATCATAATCATCCTCATCATCCTCATCATATTCATCAGCAGCAGCATATCAAATAATTATCACTATTTTTTATACTAGGGCATGTTTTTATGCGTGATTTTATTCCTTTGCGATAGTGAAAAAATATCGAGAAATCAACAAAAAAAACCTCTCCACAAATCAACGTTCAACGTAACTGGGCTTGTATAATAAATGACTGTATCGGTATTATCTGTGGTGGCTTCAAAAACATGTTACACAAGACCAATAATTTAATATAATGATTGATAACATTTCGTTTTTTGCCATACAGTATAATTGTTTCATAAGTTGTATGATACGTTCGTTCACACATTTGTTCAATAAAAGGAAAACTTGACGGTTTGCGTATGCGTACAAGGCGGGGGGAGGGGTGGGGGAGGGGTGCAGTCCCCTTGCCCCCCCCCCCCCCTCCCCCCTCCCGGGAGTTTTGGAGAAAAAAGACGATATTCGTTGTTTTTTTTAATCGGGCAAAATCATGTTCATATTTGAGCAAACTCGTATCATATTCAGCAAAAAGCATGTAATATTCGGGCGAATAAGGGCAATTAATCTCATTATGATTCATTTTATTCAGCTTATTTCTATTTATGAATTTTCATTCGAGTTAGAATCTATTGCGAAGCAATATTCATCGACATCTGACGATAATTATATTTGACTACTTTTTATTTCAAATTTTGCCAGTCGTTTCAAGGACGAAATCAATATGAATGAAGTAGGATTATTTTCAATTGTTTGTTGAATTATTTTAAACAAGACTCATTTGGTATTGAATTGGATATATTTGCAAGGATTAGTTATTGTGGATACAAAAGGCAAACAAGTGAATATTTCCAAGGATGAAATTAATAATGAAAATGTCAACACTCACAGATAAAAAAAAGGATGGAAATATATCACTGACAATATCAATACCGCAGTTTAACACAGACAATTTTCATTATAGTTCCAAGGATGAAATTTATATTATTTATGAGTATTTCCTGACTTGGGCGTCAATCACGTGGGTGGGGTGGGGAGGGGGGGGGGGGGGGGTGAGGGGGATATATCCCCCAATATTTGAGGTGGTGGATGGCCTGTATAATTCCCCACCCCCCCCCCCCCCCTCCCCAATATTTGGGTTCCAAAAATAAATGAAAAATCTTTCAAATGAAGGGATATTACGCTCTCTCATTCATTATGTGAAAGCTGATATAATGGTCTTCTTTAAACCACCTGTTGAGAGTGGTAAAGTGCCCAAATCCAAAATCTTCCGGGGGCTTCGCCCCCTGGACCCCCATTAAGGTACCTTAAAGGGGTAGTTTAGTTTTGGTAGAGAGGGCGCTGCACATCACAATTTTTTTGTGAGGTAATGAAAAACTGAGTGTCGAATTTGAGAGAACATGCAATTTTAATGGCAGAATAAACTTTATTTGGTCACAATCGACCCAGAAACAGCTGAAATATCAATAAATATATCTGATCTTATAATTATTTGGGGCCCAAAGAATAATTAGCGTTTTTTAAATAGTTGTTGATGATCTCTCTATTTAATCATTATTTCAATAAAACATCACGTGCATAATTTTGTATGAAAAATGGGTGAAACCAATGCCTTTATAGAAAGCGCCCTCTTGTGTTTCAATGGCTCTTTTTGAATGATAACAGACTTTTTACTTAGTCGTTTATAATTTTGTATACCTTTCGAGCATGGTAGAGTTATAACTATTAGTTTATAATTGTTACTGTCCAGGTTTGGTTACTAAAGTTCAGCCTTACCAAAACTGTACTACCCCTTTAACTGACCTGTCAGTCACCAAGTTGTTATATGATTTTCGACAGAATAAGGGTTCTGCTGGACAAATTTGTGAAGTTTTTAGTTATCAATTTCCGGATCAGAGATTTGATATAAATCTTCCCATGTGTGATAGGTCATTGTCGTCGTCATTATCATCATCACCTCCGCCATCATCATCTTTAACATTATGATCATCCTCATCATCTGAATTATCATCTATCACCATCATCATCATCATCATTGATCCCCCATTGATCATGATCATCAAATAATCATCTTCAACGTCATCATCATCACCATCATCACTATCATTAGTCAGCAGCAGCATGTAAACAAAATTACCACTATTTCTATAGGACATGTTTTTATGCGTGATTTTATTTCTTTGCGATAGTGAAAATAAATCAAATTGAATGAAAAAAAAGTGTGAAAATGGACGGGAAAACCTATATTACAACACTTCGCATTCCATGGGGGACATACCATGTGCCCCTCTGATCCGCGATTCGCACCGCGGCTTTTTGTAACATTCGACGCATCTTTTCATCAACAAAATTAAATATAATACACAGATGCGAAAAAACAGTTGAAACCAGTTGTAACCAGTTGGAAATTCAACTGGTTTTAACTGGCATCAAACGGTAGCAGTTAAAATTCCCGGTTCCCAGTAAACATAAATGGACAGATGCAGCAGACCAGTTAAAACCAATACTAAATACCAGTTGAAACCAATTCAAAATACCAGTTGAAACCAACTACTTTGACTGGTCCGCATGTACTGGTTAATCCCACTACTAGTTTCTTAATGGTTTCAACTGGGTTTCTTACTGGTCAGCCTAACTGGGTTCTTACTGGATTCTTACTGGTTGTTCCAGTTGATTCCAGTGTACCAATTTCCATATTGAAACCAGTTGGTATCAACTGGTACCAGTTGGCAACTAATTTTCAACGTTTTTTTCGACCTGGGTATACATACACTAATTTATATAAGGGCTGTAAATAGAGAGAGGTGAAAGCGAAATAAATATAACAACATAATAATTATGGCTTCTTGTTACATGAATAAACTAAAATAACAACATTTTAGGAAACATTCACTTCCAATTTGAAAGCTAGAAATCATAAATATTTTGACGGCATTTAAACAAATCAATGAGAGCCAAAGAAATAGAAACAAGAACATACATTATTTACAATTTGACGAAACACATTCTATGATTTATCTCAGTCAATGTTTGAAATGATCTCAAGCTTGCAGCATTGCGAATGTCAATTGGTAAAATATACAAGTGACCATGCGCCTCTCCACGATGCCGTGCTTGGGCGCATACTTTAGGCAGGCACGTAACAATCAGACAGGTCCACTTTTTAGCAGTCTCGGGTCCACTTTATATCTGTCTCGGCCATCTAAACCAGTGACCTCGGGGGAACAATTGGTCTTGGTGCCCCCCCCCCCCCCCCCCCCCTGATTCCACAACTAAACCAGTGGTCTTGGTCTCGGCCTCGAAACAAATTGGTGACGGACCCCACCACCCCCTTCCCGTTTACACGACTCAACCAGGGGTCTCAGTCTCGGTCCCGTTTTTGTAAATTACGCACCCCCCCCCCCCCCCCCTGAAAAATCCTGGCTACGGACCTGATATGATCCTGTATATAGTAATCGCTTGCGCTCTGAGTCTTTTCGATGAGCGTAGCTGATCATCGCCATACAAATTATAGTTCTATATTATACAGCTCTATGATCATCGCATAAACAAACCTCGCTGCCAGTGCGTACAAACATACGCGTGATTGACTCATCGAACAGTTTGCTAGTGATCGGGATATAGAGCGCAATAATGGATTTGGACACCACAGACATTGGATTCCTCTGAATACGAAGAAGAAGATTCTTTTACAACAATTAGACCTTAGACGAGTTAAAATTATGTACAAGTGCAGGGATCTAGTAACATTGTCCAAATCCTCAAAAACTGGTTGGAACTCTATAGCGGTTCTCTCAAACCTTTTTGAATTCGTATTAGCAATAGAAGCATGGGACAGGTTTCGTTTTTTGTTTCCAATTTCCCTTTTGTTAAAAAGATATTTACGATTGAAGAGTTCGGATTTTTAACTATCCACTGGATAGTCATAACCGTGTACAAAGTCAGTGCAATGAATGAATATCTCTGTGAATATCACTTTGCACTTTCGCTCATTACTCGGCCATATAACATCCATTTAACGTGAATTGTTCACTCATTACTCAGTGGACATATCAGATCACAACAAAACACATTGTACCATTCATCATATGTTGCACATGTCAACAAAGTTACTAGATCCCTTTAATAACGTTTCTCTATAGCAGGTCCCATACAATGGTATCATAAATATGTTCGGAGTAGCTATATGAGATATAATTCTCGTTGTGATGTGCCACTGATCCGCTCTATTTTGCCTCCTTTTTTAATCCATCTGTCCGTGGGCCCGTTACAAGAAGAGATATAATCGATTGTAAACTTATAGCAATTAATTGTAAACTTTGTCAGAAAATTTGCGCATTTCAACCAATCAGATTTGCGCATTTCAACCAATCAGATTTGCGCATTTCAACCAATCAGATTTGCGCATTTAGTCACATGATCTGCAACTTTTCAACCGATTGCATCTCTTTCTGCAACGGGGCCCATGACTCAAATCCGATATAAACGTTCATCATCTGGTCAGTCCGGCGCATTACACCGTGCAGACATGGTGCAGACTTCTCATCTCGGTGACATACCAGAGTATGTGTGCAAGCCCAGCCCAGACCCCTCCGATGTTCGAATTAGGGGTGTCGGGTGCAATCTACTGTAGGTTGGGTTCGAATTATATGCAACATTGCAACTAATTCATAATCATCAATAAAACATTCAAATTAAGCACTCATTCTGTTCGTTCTTTTGTAATACATAAAATTGTTAGTAATATTTTGCACAATTTATTTACACGAACAAATTCTTTATCTTTATGCATGAAATATTCTTAATTCTATGAATAGATTTAATCATGGCAATTGCAATTTTATATCGAATATCATGATAATAAATTTCGAACAATCAAAACGGAAGTGTGTTGAAAAGGTTCAGTTTTATTACAAAATTAAAAATCTCCAGATAGTTTATGACCTATTTTACATAAATATGCCAAGACATCTCATTCGAATTATATGTAATGTATTCCATTTTTCTATTTTTAGAGCACCATGTATCAATAAATTTACTATCGGAACTAATATCGCTAGTGGTATTAGTTTGTCTCGCAATGTATGTCAACTAGGAATCTAAAAGATCATGACGTTTCGTGATCTTTTAAATTCCTAGTTGACATACATTGCGAGACAAACGAATATCACTAGCGATATTATTTCCGATACTATATCCGCAATCATTATGGATAATATATTTACTATTAATAAATTTACTATTGATATCCTTTTTTAAAATACTTTTTTCTATGCAATATTCAAGACATTCCACTTTTCCTGCCATAAATTAATGCCATATGATATCTATATAAAATATATTGCATTGACTTCTGATTCATTCATTTAATTTTCTATTTCAATAAAAGTATGTCCAAGGTCCTGTAGATACTTATAGGGCATGTAAATGTTCAATGTTTTTTTGTACTATTTATGCTCGAAATGGATTCTATAGAAAATTTAGCCTGGGAAACGTGGGGAGGGGAGGGGGAGTCCGTTACCGGTGCACGGCTATACCTTGCGGCCAGCGCAATATTGTTTATTCCCCTCCCCCCCCCCTCCCCCCCTCCCCCCCCCCCCTCCCCCCCCAAAATACAAATGGCATCGTCGGGGCGCTTTGTCCCATGTCATATAATTATGTAGCATCTGTGACCTAAGTATAAATGAATATGGCACTGCTTTCGAAGACATTTCTGTTTCGATCGTGATATTCAACGGCAAATGCTCGAGGTTAGCATGGCGAGATAAACACAATACAATACGAATAATAACGACAGAGTGCCACTCTGACCCATCAGACTGCCAGATGCTGATGCTTGAAGCGACGTATCTTTATCTGCGGGATCTATCGAAGGGCTTCCACTATGTCTTCCACATGCGATGCATTCCAATGTCTCCTCCGTGTCAGTGGAAACGTTAGGAACCACAGGACCGTCGTGCTGCCAATTAGACGGACATAAGACGCTCCCGCTGATGACGAGGTCTGCCAGGTAGAGCCCCCTCAAGTCCTCAGGGGTGCTGCAAGTCGGGCCCTGCGAGTATGAACGACGGAACCACTGCCCGATATATCGGACACTGCAGTCGCAATGCAAGGGGTTGTCCGCCAAACTCACACCACGGGACATCGCTGGCAGGCCCGATGGAGACAGACATGTGAGTTGATTCCCTTCTAAGTTTATGACTGCAGACGCGCCGATGCCGTCGAAAGCTGACGGGCTGATACAACTTATGCGGTTGTTAGAGAGGTCGATCTCAATCAGGTGGGGATAGGGGGTGAAGCACTGTGGAGGAACGGTTCTCAGGATGTTGTTACGAAATTTGATACGTGCTAGATGTCCCTGGCGACCTGTCGCGCTATCCCCCAGAGTTGCGATCAGGTTATCACTCATGTCTAACAGCTTAAGGTTTCCATCTATCGACATGGGGACGTGGGTCAGATTATTTTTCCGCATAGCTAAATTCGTTGTTCCTCGGAATATCACGCGCTTTCCATAAACATTTTGTGTTATACCCACTTTCATCTCATCAATCACTAGAATCAACACCACCCTGCTTGCCATACCCTCGTAAACGTCAATCATTGTCCGTGAAATGTCCAATAACTGCATGTATTTAGAGGGAACCCATTCCTTCGACGTTAGTGGATTATCTGAAACGAAAAATTCCAGAAAATAAGTGCAATTTGAAAACAATGTGTCGGAGATATATCTGATGTTATTTCTTGATGCATCAAGTTTTCTCAGTAGACAATCACTTGACAGATATTCTTCAAGAAGGGCTGGAAGTTGGTTGTCTGAAATGTTCACGTGGGTACAGTTGCAGAAGAAGTCTGCTTGAAGCGTGCGTATCGTGTTGCGACTTACATCGAGGCGGTATTGCATCTTAGAAATCTGTGTACCTACATTGGGAAAGCAAGCTCGCAATCCCACTCTGATCAAATTTCCCGAGACGAAAAGTTCAACATTTGCTTCATATCGTTCTTTGGGGTAAGAGTCCAGTGCCTCAATCATGTTGTTACTCACGTCAAGATATCTCAAACGACTAGAATTCTCAAGCGAAATGTTTTCAAATGAAACGATGTTATTCTTGCTCAGCTCCAACATTTCCAAAGCAGATACAACATATATTGTGCTTATGTTGTTGGCAGAGAGATACAACCGCTTGATCGAAGGATAGTTTGATGTGTCTTTTTTAGTCACGCCTTGAATGTGGTTATTTTTTAGGTAAAGTTTGGACAAGATGGGACCAAAACATGTCGGAAATACAGCCAACTGATTGTCACTTAATTTAATAATATAAAGTAAAGGTGTGCCATCGAAAGCCGAAGAACTAACCGTTTTGATTTGATTTCTCGACAAATCTATAAACGTCAATTGAGAAAGATTTCCAAAACTGTCAACGAAGCTCAGTCGATTCGAGCTAAGGACGAAATGGTTCAGTGCCATCCCATCTTGAGCAAAGTTTATCCGATTGAACGCTGTAATGCGATTGTCATTGGCATTGAGATACCTAAGTGTAGGTGATAAGACCGTGGGCGAAATATCAGTGATGAAGTTGCTGGATATATCGATAGAATGTAAGGTGGACAGGGCAGAAGCCTCATGGGGCATGCCAAGTACCTGTTCGGCGATCACGATGCTTGCGATTTTGTTACCCGCCAGCGAAATATGACTCAGATTCGGCACCAATGTTTGATTTAGGATTACGTCACCTTTGATGTCGTTACTGGACAGTTCAATCACCTTTACACCTTCAAGACTAGTCACGATGGAGATGTCCTTTATGCGATTATCAGCTAAAGTTAAGCGCTCAGGTAGAAAAGACTGACCGGCAACGACATCTCCAAGACTCCTCACTCGGCTTCCTCTTAGCACAAGATGAGTCATCTCATCCTGGAACAGATTCGGAGGGAGACCACTCACCAGGGTGTTCGCCAAGTAAGCGATCGCCAATGATGGTGGAAACGATCCGCTGATTGCGACTATGGGGTTATCGTTCAGCGATAAGTATACTAGTGACCACATCCTCTCCAGGCTGGGAATGAATGAAATAAAGTTATTACTAGCCACTATCATTTCGATTAGATGTGCATATGGGGTAGTGTGCAAATCAAATGTTCTGAGTCCATTCTGACTCGCGGAGATAGTCTGAACGCGTGAGGAGAAGTGTGTCAGACTGGATATGAAGTTAGACGACACGTAGAGTTCCGGACTTTTCGATTGTCCAAAGACTCCTTCGAAATGATTCCCCTCCACTTGACGGATATTGTTCTCGTTCAGATTCAGAAAGTCCAGCTTCGGTAAGCCTTTGATGGGTGATAAGTCCCAGATACGGTTGTCACTCAGATCAAGTTTACGAAGTTTGGGAATTCCACTGAAGCCGGAGCTCCCGATCTCTGAAATGACGTTTCTGGACAAATGCAGTTGGATAAGGCTTGGCAACTGTTCGAAGGCAAAATCGTGGATGATCTGGATCATGTTGTAGTTCAGATTCACACTAGCAATCGAGGTCGCCTGCTGGTCCGAATCTAAAGTGAATACCGGGACTTGGGTTAGTCCAGAGCTAGTGCACCTGATGTATCGGGGAGTGGTCGTGCACATCGATATGTTTGGGCGCAAGGGCTGCTCTTGTGAGTGAATAGACGTTGATGCTATCAGGAAGAGGAGGAAGTGTGGGACACTTCCAAGTAGAGATAGTGACCGCATCTTGCAATTTCTATGCCTTCTAGGTCTGAGCGAAATAAGGATACTCGGAGTTTACGTCAGATAAGTTAAATTACTGTGATTTTTACTAAGCCGACTATGCGTATCAAAGACGGCTATTTTATCGCTCGTAAATGCGTCTGGGTGTCTTCGCACGCCAATTTATATAGCATTGTGTTAGGGAGCAACATCTCAAGATTTCGTTTTCCTAGCCTGCGTAAATATAAATTTCGTCAAAAAAGAAAAGCATATCACAACATGGCGTAACTATTTCTTTAAAAAAGGGGAACGGAAGGAAAGGGGTGCCCCCCCCCCCCCCGTTAGGGTGTGCAAACAGGGGTGGGGTAAGGTAAATACGAAATACCTCCAGTTGTTGTTGCTTCTTCATGGCGACCCTTGCAACCTCTTAACACGGCATTGACCCTTAATGCTACAACACTGACCCTACCCGATGACCATAGCCTCTCCCATTTTCTCTCCTCCCAATTGCGCTAATAACTTGTTACGTTTTAATTACTTACGGTATTAAATGCTAATTTGAACTAATGAATATTTAATTATCTGAGAAATGTTTATCCCCGTACCATTAATGATGTGCGATTAATTAGGATTATTCTGTAGTTTATAATTAATGTTAAATGTTAGTTCAAATTCATGAATATCTACTTTCGAAATGTGTATCTCCTTAGCTTTAGAGACGTGCGATTAATATGGATTATTCTATGTGGTCTATAATAAATATTGAATGTTAATTTGATTAAATGAACATCTATACTTTCGAAATGTTTCCCCTCTCAGCATTAAAGGGTTCTAGTATAACATTCTAAAAATCAACAAAAACTTACATAGACATAAGAACGCTAAGGGTTCTCACATACCTCGTTATATTAGTATTATCAGTAGAAACGTGTAGCAGGTTTTTGTTTCAGTCCGAAGTTCTCTTTCGTTAAATAAAGATATGTAAAATTGAAGTGGCCGGATTTGACATCTCTATAATTATCTGTGTATAAAGTAAGTGCGGAGACCTAGCCAATACCACTTTGCATTTTTGCTCATTACTCAGTCATATGACATTCCTTTACCGTGGAATTTTCACACATCACTAAGTGGACATATATCAAATCACAGAAATACACATTTTTATCAACCATTCATCAATTTTTGCACATGACAACAAAGTTACTAGATCCCTTTAATCGACGTGAGAATGATTAGGATTATATTCAGGGGTGTGTCATTATTAGATTTAGGTAGTCCCTAGCTGCAGCAGTATAGGAGAAAATAACTTCAGTAAAAGACACCGCCATCGCATTAAAGTGAAAGGCATCCATCAGATATTATGACAAGGATAATTAGTGAAAATGAACCCCAAAATATCGGCAAAGGAAGAGGGTAATGCCTGTTTTTAACTTTGTTGTAAAATGGGCATTTCTTATGGAATTGCCCTCGATTAATGGCATCTTCCTGAGTCCTTTCAATTAAGCGTAATAAATATGGACCCCTTTGAAAAGGACCATACCACCCATTCTATACAAATGCATCTAAATCCCTATCACGGGAAATCATTCGATGAGTCAATCACGCATGTGTGTGTGTAAGCACTGTGAGCGACGTCTATGTATGCGATAAAAGTACGCTCATCTAAAAAGACCCCAGAGCGCAAGCCATTATGTATTCATGATCATATCATGGGCGCACACATGGAGTCGCGGAGTGGCACTTGGCCACTCTAGTTTGAAATATATGAATACGAATTAAGGAGGCTAATAAAACACGTTTCTTCCATCAGTATGACTCGTTTTTGTCACCGAATTGTCGACATACACGGTGTTTCGTATACTTCAGGATAGAGATAAACACATACCTTTAGCACCAAAACCTTTCCTTTAAGATTTAATTAAAAATGCATGGTAATGGGTGTGTGCTTCGATGACAGCTTATTACTTTATCTGTTTTGCATTACGCTGTGATAAAATGATCTTTCATTTGATTAGAATTTAAGACTTGATGGCACAAAAAAACAAGGATATTTTTTCCTTCGTCAAATTTTTTTTTTTTTAAATGTGGGCGTATAAGGGAAGCAACATTTTTAATGACTGATATGTAATTAAGCAGCGTATCAGTGACTAATCCTTGTAATCCAATTACCTCTAGATGAACTCCAGAGCACGTACATATGTGCTCATTAGTGATATGCGTGCAACTATAGCACGACAGGGCATCAATAAATTAATCACCATCGCGATAGATATATTAAACTACCACTCAGTGGCGTAGCGTGGTCGGACTGATTAGAGGAGGAGGGGGGGGGGGGGGGGGTACACACAATTATGGGGGCACACCTTTATGTATTTTATTTTTCGAAAAAGTTCCCCTTTTGTTTCGTCATTGTTTTTTTTTATTATTGGGGGCCCCGCGTGCCCCCCCCCCCCCCTGTTGCTACACCACTGATATCAAGTACCAAGTTCCAAGTCAAGGAAATTGTTTCATTCATAGACGTCAGTATCGATTTTAAGTATTACAAAAAAGAAGGCTTGAAACATGATATGTTTTGGTACCGTTTTGTGATATCAAATAGACACCCAACAATTTGCAAAAGGTTGTGTAATTCATAAACAAAGCAATTAATTTCCACCACTTACGGAAGCACTGCTATTTCCTGGTTCCATACGGGCCAAGCATTTGCGAGTGCGCCAATGCTATTCACGTGTGCGTCAATAGAATCCCGGATGATTCGTTCGCTCTGCACAGAGCGCTCTGGCCGTGCACGCATATAGTCTACGCAATTCAGACCGCATGAACGCATGGTTGAGAATGGTGATGCGTTTTCCAATTATATATTTTTTTCTGAAAACATATTTTTGTGAACTTCTTGAAGGAATGGAATACTAAAGATGTTACCATTCTATAATAAGAATATTATTTTGGGGTGGTGGTATTACCCTTTAATAATTGTAAGTTACAAAATGTCCGCGTTTCAAACAATCAGATTTGCGCATTTTTTTTTTTTTTTTTTTGTATATAAGGAGCAAATGTGAACAATAGCCAACCAGAGTTTGAAAGGAACTCCAGAGGGCCAATCAATGGTTCACTGCAACTCAAGTACCAAAAAAAAAATTTATCTAATTAAACAAAAAATTTAAAAAAGGAACACATTTTGGGGTGAACAGGACCCCTAAAAAAAAAAAAATTATAATTATTATACATTAGAAAGGAGGTAAACATGCACACGGCTTTTGAAGGCTTGGAGACCAGTAATTGAGATATTTCCAACAACCGAGTCAGGGAGACTATTCCAGATCCGCACTGCCGAGTGAATGAAACTCCTGTCCAAGGATGAGGTTTTAGCATCTGGGAGTGCAAGAGCATGGTCCGGCATGGATGCACTAAGCCGGGTCATTCGCCGTCTTTCCAAGGAGGGAGGGAGCATGTCTCCTAGGTCTTTTGGGCAGTGTTGAGAGTGCATTTTGTACAGCACTGACACTGCAGCTACCTGGCGTCTATGTGCTAAGCTGGGGATTGAGAGTTGGGTGCGAGCAGTGGTGTCATCAACTCCTATGATCTTAAGTGCCTTCTTTTGGACGTTGTCAAGCAGGCTAAGAGTTGATGGGGAAGCATTTGTCCAGCAGAGGGATGCATATTCCATGACGCTACGGACCTGTGCTTTGTAGACTGTGGCTCTTCCTTTACAATCAAGTTTGTTTGCCACTTTTCTCTGGGCACCAAGCTTCTGTCCCGCTCTGGTGGTAATTGCTAAGATGTGTTTAGACCAAGTAAGTTTGGAATCGAAAGTGACACCTAGAATTTCGAGCTCATGCTTTGCTGCTAGCTGGCAGTCTCCTAGATACAGGTTCAGTTCTGAAGGAGATCGCTTTCTTGAGAATGTCATGACTTTACATTTTGATGGTTCAAATGTAACCTTCCATGTGTCTGCCCATGATTTCATCCTGGTCAGGTCTCGGTTTAGGCTGGCTGCAACATCCTCGCTAGCTTGTGGTGAAGGGATTGGGGCATAAAGTGTTGAGTCGTCAGCATACAGGTATAGCTCATTTTCGCAGACATCTACCAAATCATCAATATAGACAGAGAATAGAAGTGGTCCAAGTATCGACCCTTGGGGGACAGAAGCGTTGATGGAGGAAACTTCCGATGCTTGGCCTGACAGTACAACTTTTAATGACCTATCAGATAGGTAGCTCCGCAGCCAGGTTGATAGCTTCCCACAGACACCTTTTGAAGTAAGTTTCGCAAGAAGTCCATTGTGCCAAACTTTGTCAAAGGCACCTTTTATGTCCAAGGCTACAGCACAAACTTCCTCTCCCTTGTCCAAGGTGTCATTCCATTTCTGGGATAGGATAGTGAGGAGATCACCTGTACTGTGGCCTGGTCGAAAGCCAAATTGTCTGTGGGATATAAGACTGTTCTGGAAGAAGTAGCTTTGGAGTTGTTGGTTCACAGCTGCTTCCATAACTTTGCTGATGATGCTAAGCAGAGAAATTGGTCTGTATTTTGTTGGGTCATATTTGGAGTCCCTCTTATGGATAGGTGTAACCCTGGCTGTCTTCCACTGACTTGGGAATACCCCTTGTGAAAAGCAAAGGTGGAAGAGGCGACACAAAGGACTCGCGAGTTCTGCGCTGCACTCCTTGAGGATCCTGGCGGGAATTTCGTCTGGGCCAGTTGCCTTGTCAGGAGAAAGCTGTTTTAGGAGTCTATGTACAGCCTTAGGCTTAAACGTGATGCTGTCGATAGAGGCAGTCGTGGATTGGTCCAGATTGGGAGCAAGGTCATCTGCGTCTGGTAAGTGGCATTTCTCGGCAAATGTCTTGCAGAAGACGTCTGACTTTTCCCGTGCTGTAGTGTGGGCTTCTCCATCATGTGCAATGACTGGGATGTCACAGTGACCAGCTCTCCCAGAGAGCAGGTTGACGACCCGCCACCACTTCTTGCTACTGAGATTGTTGTCAGTGAGGTCTTCTTTAAGTTTGCTGTCATAATTTCTTTTAGCTTCTTTCTCTACTTTATTGTAAGACTTTCTTGCTTTAGTGAAATTCTCTTTGTTAGAATCTGTCCCATGCTTCTTTAGTTCTTTGAAGATCCTGCGTTTCTTTTTAGCAGCTTTCCGGCATTCATCGTTAAACCAGGCTTTGTCACCTGGTTTTTTGGTGACAGTCTTATTGGAAATGTATAGGTCCATGGCATCAGTGATGATCTCTGTAACCCTATTACATGCTCTTTCTGGGTCTTTTTCCTGGAATACTCCCGACCAGTTAACAGATGTGAAGTAGCCCCTCATCTCCCAGTAGTTGGCTTTGTCGTATTGCCAGACTCTCCTCTGGTAAGGCTTATCTCTGAATGCAGCGACGTCTAGTTTTACCAGCACTGGATTGTGGTCAGAGGTGCCTACATTAGCAAGAGTAGAAGAGGAGGCAGGTATATCAGTCAGTACCAAGTCCAGTATTTGGTCCCCTCTCGTTGGCTGATTCACAATCTGGTCCAAACCGAGTCCACTTGCAATCTGTAGCATACGCCGTCCAGCAGAGTCGGTATTGCGGCTACCCAGCCAGTCCTCATGATGGACATTGAAATCGCCGACGAGCATGACACTGTGGGCTCCAAACTCTTCAATTTTTGGAATGGTGTTGGTGTCCAAATATTCTATTATGTCATTGTTAGCACTGGGTGGTCTGTATAATGCTCCAATAAGTAACTTCTTAGACTGCAGACTTACTGACAGCCACATAAGTTCTAGGTCTTTAGGATCTCTCTGTGGGCCATGGTGGATGGCTACTCCTTCTAGACTGTAGACCGCGATACCCCCTCCAGATGTTCCAGTTCTATCTCTGCGGCAGCACATGGTGTATCCTGGGATAGAAATAAAGTCAGCTCCATCTTGTACTGTCGAATCAAGGAATGTCTCCACTGCGATAACTATTGTTGGCTTTTTCTCCAAACAAAGGTTGGAAAGTTCTCCAATGTTAGATCTTAAACCGCGGATGTTTACCTCCATTATAAGCAAATTTTTATCACGTGGTCGTTGGGCAGGCGTATGTCGTTTCCGATTTGATCTGTCCGTTCGAGGCTTATTTTGTCTGTTTTTGGCAACTAATAGTCGGAATACAGGAGCCGCCGACCCCTGTATCCCCCAAACACACTTGAGCAGTGCGGCAGAGGTACACACCATACATGACCTGATCTGAAAGCATCAATTGACTCATAACAGATCGTGTTCAGAAGAACCACTTGGTCAAGGATGGGGTGATCAGTGTTTAATTGTACCCCCACTACCCCTGTGGGTAGTTGGGAACGCATGATCTGAAGAACAATTAACTAAGAACGTGTATTATCTGTATACAATTGTATCTCGTTCTGCACCGGGGCCCAGATCAGCTCCTAGTGCATGTAGTAAGCAAATAATTACCGTTGGTGAAGGTGATGGGACAAACTATCACTTCCGAGGCGATCTGGATGTAGCTATATTTCCGAAGCGAAGCTGAGGAAAGATAGCGTATAATACATTCAGATCGCCGAGGAAGTGATAGTTTGCCATCGCCTGAAACCAAAAGGTGATTATTTGCTTTATATTCCACATCAATTATTTTTATCACAAACAACCTATAACTAACACAAAGGGCTAAAAAGTTTAAAATATTGAGCAATTCGGTGGATTCACCAGGCCCCCCCAACTCAAAATGGAAGTTGGCCAAATTTTTAATGAAGAGAACCACCGATTGTTATGTTAATTCGACTGGCTGCCATGGTAATATTAGCGTAAATTCATTCATAATAATGCGCGGGCGCGAACTTCACAATTATCACGCACGAATTTATGGTATGCCTCTGTTATGACGTCACAATGAAAAACAATATTTTGATCCTAGTAGGGAAATCCCCTGTTTCTTGACTGTGCGCAATTAAATACATGACATCGCGTAACTGTTAGTACTGCGCGTAATTAAAATAATAGAGATGAATTAGAATACTTAAGCGTCTTTGGTATTATGAAGCACAATTTTGCTGAGAAGTGCGTGTTTAAATGCCATGGCAACTGCAAGTGCGCAATGCGTAATTACTTTAGCTTTTTGCGTAATGTGTTAATTTATCCAATGAATCCACGTCTGATAATGTATTGAAATGAAAAAAATCTGACGTACTACCTCATTTGCATGACATTCGGTGCGTATTTTCAAAAACTTGCTGATAAAGGTGTGGCCTATCTCTGTGGTTAAATCGCTATACGCTTATTCAGTTGGGGTTCTAGTATTTATCATCGATATATACACACTGGATACAGCACGCTGAACAATGCCGAATGAGCGACGTTGAAGCCGCCGCAAGTATCTAAAAGTCCACCTAAGTGACCAAATACAAAAGGTGCTTCTATTCATTTCCGTAAATCGATTCACTCGAGCGAGCATGGTCTTTGTATTTGGAGTACTTTTGGAGTACTTTTTCACACTGTCGCTGGCTTAATGATGAGGGCGCTGTTGCTATATCCAGTATTTTTATATCGATGGTATTTATATTGTATTTCTGTGGGATTCACAATACAGTGCGCCACCTATCGGTTGCAGCGGACAGGCCAATTTCCAACTTCGGGGTCGACATCACAGTACAGCCTAGCACCACTGAGCTGTATACAGATCAGTGCCTACCGACATGGTACGCGGAATTTAAAAATGGCGGACCCAGCTGTCTTACTGCGTGCGTGCGTGCGTGCTCAGCGTGCGTGCATCCATGCGTTTGTTTGTTTGTATGTTTGTTTGTTTGTTTGTGCGTTCGTTTATGCATGCGTATGCGCTTGTGTGCATGTGTAGCCCTTCGTTGAACAGGTAGAGTAGCTAGGCACAGTACAGCACACGGCCTTATATTTCGATGTCGACCATTTCCCATGAGGCATTGCGGATTTCGGCCTGTCCGCTGCAACCGATAGGTGGCGCACTGTATTGTGAATCCCACAGAAATACAATATAAATACTAGAACCCCAACTGAATAAGCGTATAGCGTTTTAACCACAGAGATAGGCCACACCTTTATCAGCAAGTTTTTGAAAATACGCATTGAATGTCATGCAAATGAGGTAGTACGTCAGATTTTTTTCATTTGAATAAATTATCCGACGTGGATTCATTGGATAAATTAACACATTACGCAAAAAGCTAAAGTAATTACGCATTGCGCACTTGCAGTTGCCATGGCATTTAAACACGCACTTCTCAGCAAAATTGTGCTTCATAATACCAAAGACGCTTAAGTATTCTAATTCATCTCTATTATTTTAATTACGCGCAGTACTAACAGTTACGCGATGTCATGTATTTAATTGCGCACAGTCAAGAAACAGGGGATTTCCCTACTAGGATCAAAATATTGTTTTTCATTGTGACGTCATAACAGAGGCATACCATAAATTCGTGCGTGATAATTGTGAAGTTCGCGCCCGCGCATTATTATGAATGAATTTACGCTAATATTACCATGGCAGCCAGTCGAATTAACATAACAATCGGTGGTTCTCTTCATTACAAATTTGGCCAACTTCCATTTTGAGTTGGGGGGGCCTGGTGAATCCACCGAATTGATCGAGTCTTTTATTTTGATTTCGTCAATCCTTCACATGAACAAGATTTATGATTAAAAGTCAAAGACGCTTATAACATTGTCTATTAAGCGTAGCCGCGCATAAACGTTGCGCACCAGCGCGCTACCTTTCTGCGCACTAACGCGCGCACGCGTACTTGCGCGCGAACAATTGAAGATAGTACACAGTGCAACGCACTTTCATCAAGATAGTAGTGAGTGCAACGCACTTTCACCCAAGATAGTACACAGTGTAACGAACTTTTCTTCTCCCATCAATGATGGGCGAAACTATTTTTCATCACGTGATTAACTTTTGACCAATCGTAGAGCAAGATTCTTAGTATGTGGAATATAATGGATGTTATTAGTATTAACGGGGTAGTACAGTTTTGGTCAAACTGAATTTTTGTAACCAAAACCTGTACCATAACATTGCAAACTATACAAACTAATAGTTAATACACATTGCTCGAAACGTATAAACAAATAATACAAACAAGTAAAAAGCCCGCTATCACTCAAAAAGAGCAAAATTGTGCATGTTATGTTTTGTTCAAATAATGATTGAATAGATAGGTCATCAACAACTATTTTAAAACCTATTTTGAAAATTTTTGATAGTTTTTTTTCAAATGATCGAATAAATCTGAGGCTCAGATTTATTCCGAACGGATATGTTTATTGATATTTTTAAGCTATTTCGTAACCAATCAAATAAAGTTTATTCTGTCATTCAAGATGTATGCTCTTTCAAATTCAGTTTTTCATAACCTCACAAAAAAAAATTGTGCAAACTTAACTACCCCTTTAAGCTTGAAGGTCATTTAGTCACAAACAGGGATAATTCTATAGTACATGTATTTTCATGTCGACCTTATGGATAATTAACATTGTCTATATTCTGTGATATTTGAAATCTGAAAAGCGGATTTATTTGTCCCCTTCTTGTTTTCGCTACTTTAGGTAAACATATCCGAGGTTTCGTTTTGTATGTAATTGGTAGTTATATTGCACTCGTCAAAATGTGATAATGTGATAATGCATAATAACAAATAATAATTACGGTAATACTATATACAACACTTTTGTAAGCAAAGTTCCAATACCTATTCAGAGTGTCCCTAACAAATCGGATACCAAGCTTGACGATTAATTTCTCAGTAAAATATTTGTTGGAATTGTACACATCACTCGAAAGCTCATATTCTTGTCTTCCGTATGACACCCAAAATATAATCAAAATCTGAGGGTGATCTTGCCGAAATCCAATTGTGTGTGCGTGTGTGTGGGGGGGGG
>JBAMJV010007640.1:0-74567 GCA_037951105.1 Echinarachnius parma
CATAATATGGAATGAGGGTCGCTAGTCATAATACGGGAAGAGGACCGCTACTCATAATACGAAATGGGGGTCGCTATACATAATACGACAAGAGGGTCGCTAGTCATAATATGGAATAAGGGTCGCTATATATTCATAATACGAGAAGAGGGTCGCTAGTCATAATACGAGAAGAGGACCGCTACTCATAATACGGAATGAGGACCGCTAGTCATAATGCGGGAAGGGGACCGCTATTCATAATACGAGAAGAGGGTCGCTAGTCGAGAAGAGGACCGCTATTCATAATACGGAATGAGGACCGCTATTCATAATACGACAAGAGTGTCGCTAGTCATAATACGAGAGTAGGACCGCTACTCATAATACAAAATGGGGGTCGCTATTCATAATACGAGAAGAGGGTCGCTAGTCATAATATGGAATGAGGGTCGCTATATATATTCTTGATCGAGAAGATGGTCGCTATTCATAATACACGCAGGCTACGCCATCTATGAACTACGAACATTGTTGGTAATTATGTATATACAGTACATGTACAAAGGGAATACTGCGGGGTGGGTTGGCCATATGGTAGCCTTTTAACAAGGCGATAGCGTCTATATAATGGCAGTGCTGCATGAACGACTGAACTCGTGATGGAGACTATACGGCGAGTGGCGAGCAAGAGTGTGCATTGTAGTCGCACTGTCGTTCCGTGCATTCAACTCAGCTCAGACTGGCGGAACACGGTCAGTCTGATGGGTGTGGGGTGGGGGGGGGGGGGGGAGAGGTGATGAGTCGCGTACGTTATTGGGCACGCCTTTTTTCTATACTTGTTAAACAATATATTGTGTTTGTAAAATAAGCAGAGGCGGATCGGGGGGGGGGGGGGGGGTGTTAGTGGGTTTAAACCCGCCCCCCCCCCCCCCCTTGGGCTGCCAAGTGAAAATGTCTCAGTGAAAAAGTGAAAAAAAAGTGAAACAAACAAATCACTTACGGGGGTTCCAAATAGCAACAATGACAAAATCGCAGATTCGCGGCGCATAGACGATGCTCCGCATCGTCATTGGGTCAAACCCACTTAGCAAAAAGCTAGAACCGCCCCTGATAAGTATACAGTATATGTTATCAGGTTCGATTCCCACGACCTATTCAAGTTAACCACAATACGCTCATTCGCGCGATTACCAGGAATGAGTTATATCAAAGACTTATCTGCCATGTGACACAATGTGTGTTTTGATTCATTAAAGGGGACCACCAGGCAGATAACAACACATTATTATATGTTTTGGTTTTGGTTTTGTAATATAAAATAGATACCCAACATTTTGCAAAGGGTTGTGTAATTCATTAACAAAACAATTCATTTCCACCACTTACGGAACTACTACTATTTCCTGGTTCCAAACGGGCCAAACGTTTGTAGACAATACAATCCCTGGCGATTCGTTCGCTCTGCACACATTAGTCCTCGCAATTCAGACCGCATGAACGCATGCTTTAGAATGGCGATGCGTTTTCCAATTATATATCTTCCTGGAAACATATTTTGTGAACTTGTTGATGGAATGGAATACTAAAGATGACCTTTCTTTAATAAGAATATTATGTTTGAGTCGTAGTACCCGTAAAAGCTCAGTGATGAAGCAGACGTGTGTTGTTTTTCTCTCCTGATCGACATTATACAAGTTAATACAAAAAATGTATGTTTTCAATCAATATTTTTGACAAATATTCGAGGCCGTGTGTCGCCTCCCCCCCCCCCCCCCTTATAGCTACGCCACAGCAATTAGGGTGTCCTTCATCATTACCATTATAATTGTGTTGCTTATTAATTTTCTATGGTTAACGACCCTCTTCTCGTATACTGACCCTCATTCCATATTATGACTAGCAACCCCCATTCCATAGTGACTAGCGACTCTCTTCTCTTATTATGACTAGCGACCCCCATTCCATATTATGACTAGCGACCATCTTCTCGTATTATGACTAGCGACCCCCATTCCATATTATGACTAGCGACCCTACTCTCGTATTATGACTAGCGACCCCCATTTCGTATTATGAATAGCGGTTCTCATTCCGTATTATGACTAGTGACCCTCTACTCGTATTATGACTAGCGACCCTCATTCCATATTATGACTAGCGACCCTACTCTCGTATTATGTCTAACGACCCCATTTCGTATTATGAATAGCGGTCCTCATTCCGTATTATGAGTAGCGACCCTCTTCTCGTATTATGAATAGCTGTCCTCATTTCGTATTATGAGTAGCGGTCCTCTTCTCGTATTATGACTAGCGACCCTCTTGTATTATGACTAGCGAACATCATTTCGTATTTTGAGTAGCGGTCCTACTCTCGTATTATGACTAGCGGTCGTCTTCTCGTATTTATTAGTAGCGGTCCTCTTCTCGTATTAGGAGTAGCGACCCTCTTCTTGTATTATGACTAGCGACCCTTATTTAGTATTATGAGTAGCTGTCCTACTCTCGTATTATGACTAGCGGTCCTCTTCTCGTATTAGGAGTAGCGACCCTCTTCTCGTATTATGACTAGCGACCCTCATTTAGTATTATGAGTAGCGGTCCTACTCTGGTATTTTGACTAGCGACCCTCTTCTCGTATTATGAATAGGGATCCCTATGAATAAAGACCCCGATTTTGTATTATGATTAGCGACCCTCTTCTTGGATTATGAATAGCGGTCCTTATGAATAATGATCCTTTTGTATAATGACCCTCTTCTCAAATTATGAATACCGGTCCTCATGAATAGCGGTCCTTATGATTAGTGGTCCTTATGACTAGCGAGCGGACCCCATTATGTATATTCACATTGTAATGTTTGTTTGTTTTTCTATCGAGAGTTCAATTAATTTTCTATTGAATTTAATGTAATAGTACCTTAGGTCCAATCAAAAAGATCCACACTAGGAGTTTGGGTTGTTTTATAGCGCTACATGCACCCACCGATCGATTAATTAACTACTGAAATTATCAACCTATCATTCATTAATAATATTAATGATCTCGAATAAGGCCTGATTACACAATGTCGTTAGCTAAAGACCAATCGCAACTATTCTTTCAAACACGAACATATTATTCAATCAACAGCAACCATAAGCCTATACTAAAACTCTGAAAACCACTCACCGAGTTTACTATGCCGGAAAAAACAGCACAAAACTACTCTCATCCAAAATGTGAACATAATGAACACATTGTGTTACAGTGAAGACCACAATGTTATATTCGAGCGTTTCCACATTGTGAAAAACAACTCACGCTGTGTATACACTGTAAACAACACACTTTAAAATTGCTGAGATACACAGTGTGACCACACTTTATTACACACTGTGAACGCAGGCAATTTCCCGATACGACAATAGTGCCCTTGTTTTCACACTGTGCAAAAGCTCGAATTTAACATTGTGACTTGCGCTTTCTTCTTTCTGGCATTTCATTTTTCAATACATTATATATGATTTTTAATCCTTATTAAAATAAACAAAACATTATTTGATATCAATAAATCAACTGATAAATCAATCAATAAATCAATCAATCGATCAATAAATATGTACGATTCACACGATTAGTAAATCAATACATTAATCAAGTAAAACCTAGTTTTTGTCCAATCATTTAATCAATCAATCAATCAATCAATCCATAAATCAATCAATCAATCAATCAGTAAATCAATCAATCAATCATCAATCAATCAATCAATCAATCAATCAATACCATTGAGTCAGTTATTCGGTCTACCGATCCTCCATCAATCGAATAAACAGTTAATATAGCAACGCATGATAATCGGTTAAGTTTAGACATGTGATTTGTTAGTTTTTGTTTTACTTCAACACAGACTACAATGCTTATGAGTACGTACATGCAGGTCGGGTGCATGATAACGAACTTTCAAAGTTCAAACAATCGTTTTGTTTCAATATTAGCGTCGTGATATTTCAGAATCGATAACGAACAGTCATTACATCATGGTATATACGAATTTATTATCATTTCTTTTTCAAACCGCTAAATAAAATAAATTTTCAAACACTTTGTATGAACCTTTCAATAATATGACCTAACTTTGAAAATAATGGACACAAAATAAAAACATCCACTTCTCTTTCGTGCGAAGAAGATATAGTGTTTAATAACTGCTGGTAATAATTGTCATCATACGATAAATTGTAATCGATCGATGCAAGATGTCGTGTAGAATGTAGAAGTCCTTTTGCCAGTGCTGAAGGCCAGGGTGATGTTGCACGACAAGACGTCACACCTGATCTGGCGACTCATACGTTGACTTCCAACCAATCAGGATCGCGCATTTCCAGACATTGTACGCTTGGCCTAGCTAAAAAAACAGTGTGCAATGAACTCTTATTCTAGGTCAGGTGTAGGGCTCGCATGGCCTTGTACTTTTTGTGGACTGTGAAAACTGTGACTTTTGCTGGTAATTTCAGAAGAAGTTTATGCAATATTAGTTCGAGGCCGGGTCTGTTAACTTTAATGCTTGTATATAATTACACTAAGAGCATACTCTTGTATACAGTCTTCGTTAAAAGTTCATAGTTTGAAGTTTGAAGATAGTTTGAAGTATAGTCCCAGTAGCATTAGTGCGATTTTTTTTGTACTCTAACTTGAATAATTGTTGCATGCAACGCGACTATATGACGATCATAAGTACAAGTAATAATACACGTAATTACTATACTGTACTTCATGCACATTGCACACGTTATAATTAATGCGTTATATGAATATGGTACGAACGTTCGTATAGTAATATAATGTACTAGTTGTGTACACGCGCGCATAATGAGTTGAGTACGCGTACAGGCCGGCTGCGCTGTGAACGAGTACGCACGAACCGACCGCGCCGCGCGCGCTCACGCATGCGCACTTAATGATTACTGACCAATCTTTTAAGATTAGGAAACCCGTTTAATTCCCGAATTCGTAATGCATGTCTAAATTCGTCAATTAATTGGTCCTGTCTGATAAGATTCGTCATGCTCAATCAGAATGACAATATCCATTTGTCAATTCGTGCTTGTTGGATTCGTCAGTTGAAGAAGTTTTTCAAAACATGATTTACATTCGTAAGGTAACGACATACATTTGTAATTGCCGATTTTTAATTCGTCAAACTACTATAATGATTTGTCAATTGACAAAAAGTGATCGACATGAAGGCGTGACGAATTTTTACTGACACTTTGACAAATCTTTGTCCACGTTTGACTAATACAAACTAAGAGTGTAGCAAATGCAACAGAGCCATACAATGCCATGTACATACTGCATTTACAGCCTTACAGGGGTAAAATATAGCTTGACCAAATACCAGCCCTCACTTCATACCTTCCAGAATGCACTTGCGATTGACCCTTCTCTCTAAAGGGGCTAGCCACCGTGGCTCTCTCGCACCCACCTCCAGTTAAAAGCTCCTAAGGGTATTCGGGAGGATTACAAAACTAACAATTACCAAGTACCAAATGCCTTCCAAATTGAGGGGAGTGTTTCATTGCGCTCTGTTCATACCACCTAATTAAAGGTATAATGTGAGTATAATGTAAACATTAGAAAATATGAATTTATGCCGGATATAAAATTCTAAGATCAAAGTCTTTCTCATGCAAACTAATTGGTTCACACATTGGCGCCATTTACCGATAATGTGGGGGTAACCTTGTTAGTCACAGGGACCGCTAGTCATAAGGACCGCTAGTCATAAGGACCGCTAGTCACAAGGACCGCTATTCATAACGTATAATTTCATATACGTGAAGGACCGTTAATCATAAAACGAAAAGGGGGTCACTATTTATAATGGCATACAGTATAGGAAGTTACACGTTATGAATAGCGGTCCTTATGACTAGCGGTCCTCATGATTAGCGAGCGGACCCCGATAATGTATCCCTAGGCCACACACATATATATATATGTATGAGGGAAATGTACAGAAGGGGACAAGTTATTTGGTAGCCTTCTCTGTTTAACTAGAAATAATATATACTAATAACAATAATATATTTGAACGGGAATAGTGCTGTAGAAATAACCGGTATTATTATTATTACTATCATAATTATTTATCCCTCGCTTCTCAAGTTTATCAATAAGTCATCGGTAACAAACTCTAGGCTATAAAGGCAGAATGTACGACCTGAAAGGTATTCTGAATGACTCGGCCGAGATTCGAACCCACGATATCGATCTCCTCTGCACGAGTTTGACGCAATAACCGCGGACACACCTTGCCCGCGTGATCCTCCCCTCCAACAAAAATTGTAATATGAACGCAGGCAATTTCCCGATGCGAAGATAGTGCTCTCGTTTTCACACTTTGCACACACTCAAATTTAACATTGTGATTCACGCTGTCTTCTTTCTGGCATTTCGTTTTTCAATACATTATATATAATTATTAATCCTTATCAAAATAAACACAACACTATTTGATATCGATAAATCAACTGATAAATCAATCAATCAATCAATCAATCGATCAATAAATATGTACGATTCACATGAGTAGTAAATCAATACATTAATCAAGTAAGTCGATCGATCGATCAATCAACCTAGTTTTCGTTCAATCATTGAATCAATCAATCAATCAATCAATCAATCAGTCAACCAATCAATCAATCAATCAATCAATCAATCAATCAATCAATCAATCAATCAATCAATCAATCAATCAATCAATCAATCAATCAGTCAATCAATCAATCAATCAATCAATGCCATTGAGTCAGTTATTCGGTCTACCGATCATCCTCCATCAATCGAATAAACAGTTAATACAGCAACGCATGATAATAACGGGTAAGTTTAGACATGTGATTTTTTATTTTTTGTTTTACTTCAACACAGACTACAATGCTTATGAGTACGTACATGCAGGTCGGGTGCATGGTAACGAACTTTCAAAGTTCAAACCATCGTTTTGTTTCAATATTAGCGTCGTGATATTTCAGAATCGATAACGAACAGTCATTACATCATGATACATGCGAATTTCTTATCATTTCTTTTTCAAACCGCTAAATGAAATTAATTTTCAAACATTTTGTATGAACCTTTCAATAATATGACCTAACTTTGAAAATAATGGACACAAAATGAAAACATCCACTTTTCTTTCGTGCGAAGAAGATGTAATTATAGTGTTTAAAGCTGGTCTGACATGCAATATATTTGAATAGCTCCCTCTTAAGGTCATCAATTTTATTCTGGTTATCACTCTAGAACTGAAAATTGCTAGTCTACAACCAAGACGCAACTATCATATTTTTATGTTAATAAAGTTTTAAAATGTGTATTTTGTCATTAATATAATATCATTCTCATTAATGGTATTATCTAAGTGATGTATAAAGTATCAATATTTTTGCTTCATTACTATTGCATAACTTTTAATAGAGATATGCATTCATTATGTTGACTATTCGACACAAAGAGACTAGATTGGAGACTATCAACTATGGTCATTTGATCTGGCTGGAGGTCATTCCCCACTGTCCTGAGGCCAAGGGTTAAGTGGCGTAAACCCCCAGTATATGACATATTTATTACTTTGAGTCCAGTACTCCTAAAATAATGACCACCAACCCCCCCCACCCCCCCCCCCCCCCTACCCTACCCTATAGTGCAGTCAGGCCCATTAATTTCACATGTGCATATATACATTACTACAATGATATAATGGTATACCCAGAGAGGTGGGAAAGACCTCTCTGGTATGGGTAACAGTGAGTGAGAGAATTCCTCCTATTTATCATGGTGACCGATATGTGACTGCATTGTGAGTGCATACTTCTTAATTGGACATAGCTAACTAGCCTTGTTCTTCTATCAATCTAAGTCACTTTCCTATTTCAAATTTGCATTAATGCAATGTAATGTTCAGTAAATGGTCGTATCTAATTCAATATTACCTTATTATTTTCCCCCCTTTTTTGCAAAAAAAAAATCCCCGAGTCTTAGAATGAGTATTCCTTATACATGCATTGGCCAGCTGATGGGAAGTATCATTTTTATAGAGTTATTACAGTTTTGCAAAGTAGTAGTCTGTCATTCTGTCATCTAAACATCATTGTATATGTAAGTTTTTTAGCGGGCGTCTTCAAAAGCAGAATAAGATAGAAAACTTGAGTTTAGTGTATGAACTCAGCACAGTAACCTTACTTTTGATTTACACTTATGATGTGTTTTAAACATTGTGCCATGATGGTGTCTGGTTTAACTCCACATTTTACACCAGTGATATTTTAATTCACATGGTGATACAATGATTATCAAAATATACTTGGGTGTCATTGATGACTATTTATGAAAATGGCTGTGAGGAAAGAAGAAGAAAATAGAAGTATAGAATAAGAGAAATGTTTATGTGTGGACACACCGTAATACTTAGAGTAATAGAGTACACCATCTGGAACATGCATGAAAGGAAGTGTGAACCCAACTATATTTTACGACTTGTCCACTCTAGCTGAAATAAATCCTAGTGAGTGGTGCAGGGGTTAGAGGGATCAAGGATATTTGTATTAGATTGGTACATGCAGTATGTTGTAGGGACCACATAGCTAAGATTAGAAAATGGAAGGGTATTATCATTAAAAAAATACAACAACAATGAGATAGATGTGAAAGAACATTGGAAGAATGAGCAGAACATTATCATGGGAAGAAAATAAGGCAGGAAACAAAAACCAAAATCAGATACAGATTTGGAAAAATATGTAAGTATTATACAGACAATAAGAATAGAAATAGGCAGGAGAAGAGAACTATTCATTGGAAAACGGGAAATACAAGGAGAAACATCAAGAACATATAATCTGTACTATAATAAAGACGTCATATGGTATGTACATTTGTAGTAGACAAGAGAAAATATGAGAAGGCTGAATTGGAAAGATGACCAATGAAGAATTGGAGGAAGCTGAAATAGACAAAAAACAAATAAACTAAAGCAAAAGTGATGCCAATTATGTAAGAAGCTGCAAAAAAGAAGAAGATCAAGGAAACCAAGAAAAGTGAATGAAAATGGAAAAGTATGATGGAACCTATCTAAAGAATGTAATGTCAAAGATAGCTGGAAGAATTAAGTTAAAGGGATAGTTGAGTTTTAGTAGAGAGGGCGCTACATACAATTATTTTTTGTGAGATAATGAAAAACTGAGTGTAAAATTTGAAAGAGCACAATATTTTAATGACAGAATAAACTTTATTTTATCAAAATCGGTTCAGAAACGGCTGAAATTTCTATAAACATAGCCATTTGTAATAAATGTGGGCCCCAAAATTATTCAATAATTTTTAAATGCTTCCTCTTTTCAAAAAGTTACAAAATAGGTATTTAAATAGCTGATGGTTATTTCTCTATCTAAGCATTATTTCAACAGAACATCACAATATTTCATTCATAATGGTTGAAACCGATGAGTGTTTAGAGAGCGTCCTTTTACCTGTTAACGGCTCTTTTTTAATGATAACGAAGTCATTTGTAATTTTGTGTTCCGTTCTAAGGGTTCTAAACCCCTAAAAAAAAGTTTGATCGATCATAATTATCTCTCATATTTTTTAATAAGCATATTCGAACTCTGTGTCACAATAAAGCCTCATTATATGCCTTTCAAATGGTGCATTATGTGTAGTGATTGTGTAAATGGGGCGATTGCAGTAGCCCAGAGAATAGGGGGAGGCAGGAAGTGAAATGTCGCGAAATGGCTCAATGCAGTTAATTTACGAGTGCATGACTGTGCTGACCAGTTTTTTGAAAGTTCACTTTCTATTGAATACTGCCACCCTTTCCATTCATCGAAATCATTGGAATTTGATACCATTTTAATTGAAATTATCTTTTCATTACGATGGCATATTGATCGTAATGATTAGGCAAATGGGTTGTGCGTAGCAAACCGGAATATGGAGATGGGTCGAGTGTGAAATCAGACAAAAAATATGGAGTTGACAACAGATCAGAGTGTTGCATTTTTGTCGAGCTTTTGGGAGGATTTTTTAGCATTTCAAATGAAATATTCATGATTCAAATTTATATCAACGGAAAGCCGAACAACTCTTCTGTATGAAAATGTGAAATTTATAATGATTTTTGTAAAGGGCGGCTGCAGGGAGATGAATGTGGGGGGAGCCTCAAAGGTGACACATCTCAAAACGCTCTGATTTGTTGTCGGTGTCTTTTACCATTGTGTGGAGGGTGTAAAGGCCGGCGCAGACAGAGCCGACTCGACCAGATCAGACTAGTTTTCAGTCAGGCTAGAGACGGTTTTGCTCAGTCGGAGCCGATTCAACATGTTGAATCGGCCTCAAATGACCTCCGAATGGCTCCTGACAGGCAAAACCAGAGTCCTGAGGCAACGAATACTGAGTTAAGCAGGCTGAAAACCAGTCGGATCGGGTCGAGTCGGATCTGTCTGCGCCGGGCTTAATGTGACTTGAATGAGTTGGCCATGAATAAGACGAATTCAATTGAAAACGCATGAATAGTGACTCAGTTGTGCCTTGAAATCAGAGCCTTTTGAAATGGGTCACTTTTGAGGCTCCCCCACATTAATCTCCGTGCAGCCGCCCTTTATTAAAATCATTATAAATTTTACATTTTCTTACAGAAGAGTCGTTGGGCTTTCCGTTGATATCAATTTGAATCATGATTATTTTATTTGAAATGCTAAAAAGTCCTCCCAAAAGCTCCAAAAAAAATACAACGCTCCATATCTTTTTAATTGATTTCACATTCGACCCATCTCCATATTCCGGTTAGCTGCAGCCACCCCATTTGCATAATCCTTATGATTAATATTCCATCGTAATGAAGAGATCATTTCCGTTAAAATTGTATCGAATTCCAATGATTTTGATGAATGGAAATGGTGGCATTATTCAATAGAAAGTGAACTTTTAAGAAATGGTCAGCACTGTCATGCACTCGTAAATTAAAATGCATTGAGCCATTTCGCGACATTTCACTTCCTGCCTCCCCCTATTCTCTGGGCTACTGCAATCGCCCTAATTGCATAATCACTACACATAATGCACCGTTTGAAAGGTATATAATGAGGCTTTATAGTGACACCAATTTCGAATATGCTAATTAAAAAATATGAGAGATATGATCAATCAAACTTGAGTTTCCGAACTTTTATTGAGGGGTTTAGCTATTAGTTGGTAAGTAATAATGCAGGTTTTGGTTACTAAAATTCAGTTTCACCAAAACTGTACTCTTCTTACCAGAACTCAACTATCCCTTTAAGCTAGCTAGGTATGTAGATACAGGAGAATTATAAAGGGTAAGATTATAAATAAAAGTGACAGAGAGGAAGGAGAAAATAGTTATTCGATTCCGTTTGCAAGGGCCCTGGTTTATTATATTCAAACATATACTGTACTTGTTTATTTGTAATACATTCTTTATTTGTTCATTGATGTTGAATATTCTCAGGATTATTGTTTAAAAGGGTAATTCCAACAAAGGTAATATTTGATATTTGAATACTTTGTAAATTGCAATTATATTAGCAAACACCAGTTAGGTGCAACCCTTGGCAAATTTCTGTTTATATGCTAATTGGCCTCAGCGCTATAATATGGCTGCCATTGGCTAGTATGCTCCCCGGGGAGTCGAGATGGTGCGCAAGATAATTGTGCGGGTTTGACCTCTACCTGATGACCAAGGGTAATAATAAGCGCATAGGGACATGCAATTGTGCTTATGTGTTATGCGCTATATAAAATTGTTTCATTATTATTATTTGTACTCTGAAACCATAGACCTACTAGGTCAATGCTGAAACCAGAGAGATGGGAAAGACCCACCTCTCTGCTCAAACCCATCAAAGAATAGCAACGCATGTACTACTGTAGTTTGGTGTAAAGAGAAACAGGGAGAGGGGAGGGATGTGGGGAGAAAAGGGAGGGGGTAGAGAAAGTGGAAATGAGGCTTACCACATTTTGTATTATTGTATTCACTTGCTGCAGTATACTGGGTAGCTAGGGAGGGGTTGTGAGTCTCCCATAAAAACATCAGTTCACTGGGAGTGTCATTAAATCATGCTTGCGTGACCTTAAAGGCTTATGGAGTGTGACCTCAATGAGACCCTAGGGCCAAAGGTTAATTGGTTGTAATTACACTGGTCAGCAACATTCATGAGATGGCGCTAATGAAATGCAACATCAAATTTTGCTATGTGCAACACTAAAACTGTTAGATTAATGCCCCTTTAATAACTGCTGGTAATAATTGTCATCATACGATAAATTGTAATCGATCGATGCAAGATGTCGTGTAGAATGTAGAAGTCCTTTTGCCAGGGCTGAAGGCCAGGGTGATGTTGCACGACAAGACGTCACACCTGATCTGGCGACTCATACGTTGACTTCCAACCAATCAGGATCGCGCATTTCCAGACATTGTACGCTTGGCCTAGCTAAAAAAACAGTGTGCAATGAACTCTTATTCTAGGTCAGGTGTAGGGCTCACATGGCCTTGTACTTTTTGTGGACTGTGAAAACTGTGACTTTTGCTGGTAATTTCAGAAGAAGTTTATGCAATATTAGTTCGAGGCCGGGTCTGTTAACTTTAATGCTTGTATATAATTACACTAAGAGCATAATCTTGTATACAGTCTTCGTTAAACGTTCATTAACTCCTTGGGTACAAAGGTCTCATTTTTGGACCTCACATTGCACACAAATGCCATACGGCTGTGACATCCCTGGTACTCAAAGTGTTAATAGACTTCCATGCAGTTTATTGTTGACCTTAATTTAATTTAATTGACCTTCAATTCGTAGCAGTCATATATTCTAATCGTCATGTATTTTGCAATGGTTACCAGTAACACGTCAGTAAAATGAGATATATTTACTGGTACTTGTTCGTATCCTATCTAAAAAGCAAGAAGCTAAACTTTTCGAATATCGTCAAAGTGCAACTTGAAAATCAAATTGTATTACCATTTCCATAATTATTACCATATTACCATACTTTCTTTAATAATTGCATTGTACATTTTGAACCATCAAAAAAACCATCAAAATGTAAAGTCATGACATTCTCAAGAAAGCGATCTCCTTCAGAACTGAACCTGTATCTAGGAGACTGCCAGCTAGCAGCAAAGCATGGGATCGAAATTCTAGGTGTCACTTTCGATTCCAAACTTACTTGGTCTAAACACATCTTAGCAATTACCACCAGAGCGGGACAGAAGCTTGGTGCCCTGAGAAAAGTGGCAAACAAACTTGATTGTAAAGGAAGAGCCACAGTCTACAAAGCACAGGTCCGTAGCGTCATGGAATATGCATCCCTCTGCTGGACAAATGCTTCCCCATCAACTCTTAGCTTGCTTGACAACGTCCAAAAGAAGGCACTTAAGATCATAGGAGTTGATGACACCACTGCTCGCACCCAACTCTCAATCCCCAGCTTAGCACATAGACGCCAGGTAGCTGCAGTGTCAGTGCTGTACAAAATGCACTCTCAACACTGCCCAAAAGACCTAGGAGACATGCTCCCTCCCTCCTTGGAAAGACGGCGAATGACCCGGCTTAGTGCATCCATGCCGGACCATGCTCTTGCACTCCCAGATGCTAAAACCTCATCCTTGGACAGGAGTTTCATTCACTCGGCAGTGCGGATCTGGAATAGTCTCCCTGACTCGGTTGTTGGAAATATCTCAATTACTGGTCTCCAAGCCTTCAAAAGCCGTGTGCATGTTTACCTCCTTTCTAATGTATAATAATTATAATTTTTTCTTTTAGGGGTCCTGTTCACCCCAAAATGTGTTCCTTTTTTAAATTTGTTGTTTAATTAGATAATTTTTTTTTGTTTGGTACTTGAGTTGCAGTGAACCATTGATTGGCCCTCTGGAGTTCCTTTCAAACTCTGGTTGGCTATTGTTCACATTTGCTCCTTATATACAAACAAAAAAAACATGTTTTATACTTGTATAGACAAATATTATAAAGATAAATGATATGAACGAGTTGTTTGCGATATATAATTAGTTGTGAAAATGTAGGGTTCCATGGGGCGGGGATCGGGGGAGGCGTAGGGGGTGGGGGAAGTGTCACTTTCGATTCCAAACTTACTTGGTCTAAACACATCTTAGCAATTACCACCAGAGCGGGACAGAAGCTTGGTGCCCTGAGAAAAGTGGCAAACAAACTTGATTGTAAAGGAAGAGCCACAGTCTACAAAGCACAGGTCCGTAGCGTCATGGAATATGCATCCCTCTGCTGGACAAATGCTTCCCCATCAACTCTTAGCTTGCTTGACAACGTCCAAAAGAAGGCACTTAAGATCATAGGAGTTGATGACACCACTGCTCGCACCCAACTCTCAATCCCCAGCTTAGCACATAGACGCCAGGTAGCTGCAGTGTCAGTGCTGTACAAAATGCACTCTCAACACTGCCCAAAAGACCTAGGAGACATGCTCCCTCCCTCCTTGGAAAGACGGCGAATGACCCGGCTTAGTGCATCCATGCCGGACCATGCTCTTGCACTCCCAGATGCTAAAACCTCATCCTTGGACAGGAGTTTCATTCACTCGGCAGTGCGGATCTGGAATAGTCTCCCTGACTCGGTTGTTGGAAATATCTCAATTACTGGTCTCCAAGCCTTCAAAAGCCGTGTGCATGTTTACCTCCTTTCTAATGTATAATAATTATAATTTTTTCTTTTAGGGGTCCTGTTCACCCCAAAATGTGTTCCTTTTTTAAATTTGTTGTTTAATTAGATAATTTTTTTTTGTTTGGTACTTGAGTTGCAGTGAACCATTGATTGGCCCTCTGGAGTTCCTTTCAAACTCTGGTTGGCTATTGTTCACATTTGCTCCTTATATACAAACAAAAAAAAACATGTTTTATACTTGTATAGACAAATATTATAAAGATAAATGATATGAACGAGTTGTTTGCGATATATAATTAGTTGTGAAAATGTAGGGTTCCATGGGGCGGGGATCGGGGGAGGCGTAGGGGGTGGGGGAAGTGTCACTTTCGATTCCAAACTTACTTGGTCTAAACACATCTTAGCAATTACCACCAGAGCGGGACAGAAGCTTGGTGCCCTGAGAAAAGTGGCAAACAAACTTGATTGTAAAGGAAGAGCCACAGTCTACAAAGCACAGGTCCGTAGCGTCATGGAATATGCATCCCTCTGCTGGACAAATGCTTCCCCATCAACTCTTAGCTTGCTTGACAACGTCCAAAAGAAGGCACTTAAGATCATAGGAGTTGATGACACCACTGCTCGCACCCAACTCTCAATCCCCAGCTTAGCACATAGACGCCAGGTAGCTGCAGTGTCAGTGCTGTACAAAATGCACTCTCAACACTGCCCAAAAGACCTAGGAGACATGCTCCCTCCCTCCTTGGAAAGACGGCGAATGACCCGGCTTAGTGCATCCATGCCGGACCATGCTCTTGCACTCTCAGATGCTAAAACCTCATCCTTGGACAGGAGTTTCATTCACTCGGCAGTGCGGATCTGGAATAGTCTCCCTGACTCGGTTGTTGGAAATATCTCAATTACTGGTCTCCAAGCCTTCAAAAGCCGTGTGCATGTTTACCTCCTTTCTAATGTATAATAATTATAATTTTTTCTTTTAGGGGTCCTGTTCACCCCAAAATGTGTTCCTTTTTTAAATTTGTTGTTTAATTAGATAATTTTTTTTTTTTGGTACTTGAGTTGCAGTGAACCATTGATTGGCCCTCTGGAGTTCCTTTCAAACTCTGGTTGGCTATTGTTCACATTTGCTCCTTATATACAAACAAAAAAAACATGTTTTATACTTGTATAGACAAATATTATAAAGATAAATGATATGAACGAGTTGTTTGCGATATATAATTAGTTGTGAAAATGTAGGGTTCCATGGGGCGGGGATCGGGGGAGGCGTAGGGGGTGGGGGAAGATCTAATCCAGATCTAATCCACCACTACACTCCTACTCGAACATTACGATCATCTACTCAGTCACTCCTGGAATGCACACAACGAATTACCTCAAAATACTATGGTGAAAGATCATTTTCTTACGCCGCTTCTTTCTTGTGGAACAATCTACCCCTCAACATTCGCACTTCACACAATGTAGATACTTTCAAATCAAGATTAAAAACTCATTTGTTTAAGTTAGCCTTCCTGATAGTTAATTTTGTTTATATATATATATATATATATATGTATGTTTATACTCTAAAGATTTAGTTTTTGTTAATTGTGTTAATTTGTATGTAAATATGTTAAGCGCTTAGAGGCTCTTTGCAATATGCGCTATATAAATGTCTATTATTATTATTATTATTATTATTGCTGCTTTACATACACAAGGTTCGAACATAGCAAATGCAACAAAGCTATACAATGCCATGTACATAATGCATTTACAGCCTTACAGGGGTAAAATATAGCTTGACCAAATACCTGCCCTCACTTCATACCTTCCAGAATGCACTTGCGATGGACCTTTCTCTCTAAAGGGGCTAGCCACCGTGGCTCTCTCGGACCCACCTCCAGTTAAAAACTCCTAAGGGTATTCGGGAGGATTACAAAACTAACAATTACCAAGTACCAAATGCCTTTCAAATTGAGGGGAGTATGTCATTGCGCTCTGTTTATACCACCTAATTAAAGGTATAATGTGAGTATAATGTAAACATTAGAAAATATTAATTCATGCCCGATATAAAATACCAAGATCAAAGTCTTTCTCATGCAAACTAATTAGTTCACACATTGGCGCCATTTACCGATAATGTGGGGGTAACCTTGTTAGTCACAGGGACCGCTAGTCATAAGGACCGCTAGTCATAAGGACCGCTAGTCACAAGGACCCCTATTTATAACGTATAACTTCCTATACGTGAAGGACCGCTAATCATAAAACGAAAAGGGGGTCACTATTCATAATGGCATACAGTATAGGAAGTTACACGTTATGAATAGCGGTCCTTGAATAGCGGTATGATTAGCGAGCGGACCCCGATAATGTATCCCTATGCCACACACACACACACATATATATATATATATATATATATATATATATATATATATATATATGAGGGTTATTTGGTAGCCTTCTCTGTTTAACTAGACAAAATATATACTAATAACAATAATATATTTGAACGGGAATAGTGCTGTAGAAATAACCGGTATTATTATTATTACTATCATAATTATTTATCCCTCGCTTCTCAAGTTTATCAATAAGTCATCGGTAACAAACTCTAGGCTATAAAGGCAGAATGTACGACCTGAAAGGTATTCTGAATGACTCGGCCGAGATTCGAACCCACGATATCGATCTCCTCTGCACGAGTTTGACGCAATAACCGCGGACACACCTTGCCCGCGTGTTCCTCCCCTCCAACAAAAATTGTAATATGAACGCAGGCAATTTCCCGATGCGAAGATAGTGCTCTCGTTTTCACACTTTGCACACACTCAAATTTAACATTGTGATTCACGCTGTCTTCTTTCTGGCATTTCGTTTTTCAATACATTATATATAATTATTAATCCTTATCAAAATAAACACAACACTATTTGATATCGATAAATCAACTGATAAATCAATCAATCAATCAATCAATCGATCAATAAATATGTACGATTCACATGAGTAGTAAATCAATACAGTAATCAAGTAAGTCGATCGATCGATCAATCAACCTAGTTTTCGTTCAATCATTGAATCAATCAATCAATCAATCAATCAATCAATCAATCAATCAATCAATCAATCAATCAATCAATCAATCAATCAGTCAATCAATCAATCAATACCATTGAGTCAGTTATTTGGTCTACCGATCATCCTCCATCAATCGAATAAACAGTTAATACAGCAACGCATGATAATAACGGGTAAGTTTAGACATGTGATTTTTTTTTTTTTTTTTTACTTCAACACAGACTACAATGCTTATGAGTACGTACATGGAGGTCGGGTGCATGGTAACGAACTTTCAAAGTTCAAACCATCGTTTTGTTTCAATATTAGCGTCGTGATATTTCAGAATCGATAACGAACAGTCATTACATCATGATACATGCGAATTTCTTATCATTTCTTTTTCAAACCGCTAAATGAAATTAATTTTCAAACATTTTGTATGAACCTTTCAATAATATGACCTAACTTTGAAAATAATGGACACAAAATGAAAACATCCACTTTTCTTTCGTGCGAAGAAGATTTAATTATAGTGTTTAATAACTGCTGGTAATAATTGTCATCATACGATAAATTGTAATCGATCGATGCAAGATGTCGTGTAGAATGTAGAAGTCCTTTTGCCAGGGCTGAAGGCCAGGGTGATGTTGCACGACAAGACGTCACACCTGATCTGGCGACTCATACGTTGACTTCCAACCAATCAGGATCGCGCATTTCCAGACATTGTACGCTTGGCCTAGCTAAAAAAACAGTGTGCAATGAACTCTTATTCTAGGTCAGGTGTAGGGCTCGCATGGCCTTGTACTTTTTGTGGACTGTGAAAACTGTGACTTTTGCTGGTAATTTCAGAAGAAGTTTATGCAATATTAGTTCGAGGCCGGGTCTGTTAACTTTAATGCTTGTATATAATTACACTAAGAGCATAATCTTGTATACAGTCTTCGTTAAACGTTCATTAACTCCTTGGGTACAAAGGTCTCATTTTGGACCTCACATTGCACACAAATGCCATACGGCTGTGACATCCCTGGTACTCAAAGTGTTAATAGACTTCCATGCAGTTTATTGTTGACCTTAATTTAATTTAATTGACCTTCAATTCGTAGCAGTCATAAATTCTAATCGTCATGTATTTTGCAATGGTTACCAGTAACACGTCAGTAAAATGAGATATATTTACTGGTACTTGTTCGTATCCTATCTAAAAAGCAAGAAGCTAAACTTTTCGAATATCGTCAAAGTGCAACTTGAAAATCAAATTGTATTACCATTTCCATAATTATTACCATATTACCATAATTTCTTTAATAATTGCATTGTACATGGTTTATACTTGTATAGACAAATATTATAAAGATAAATGATATGAACGAGTTGTTTGCGATATATAATTAGTTGTGAAAATGTAGGGTTCCATGGGGCGGGGATCGGGGGAGGCGTAGGGGGTGGGGGAAGGTGTATTGCTGCTTTACGTACACAAGGTTCGAACATAGCAAATGCAACAAAGCTATACAATGCCATGTACATAATGCATTTACAGCCTTACAGGGGTAAAATATAGCTTGACCAAATACCTGCCCTCACTTCATACCTTCCAGAATGCACTTGCGATGGACCTTTCTCTCTAAAGGGGCTAGCCACCAAGGCTCTCTCGGACCCACCTCCAGTTAAAAACTCCTAAGGGTATTCGGGAGGATTACAAAACTAACAATTACCAAGTACCAAATGCCTTCCAAATTGAGGGGAGTATGTCAATGCGCTCTGTTTATACCACCTAATTAAAGGTATAATGTGAGTATAATGTAAACATTAGAAAATATTAATTCATGCCCGATATAAAATACCAAGATCAAAGTCTTTCTCATGCAAACTAATTGGTTCACACATTGGCGCCATTTACCGATAATGTGGGGGTAACCTTGTTAGTCACAGGGACCGCTAGTCATAAGGACCGCTAGTCATAAGGACCGCTAGTCACAAGGACCCCTATTTATAACGTATAACTTCCTATACGTGAAGGACCGCTAATCATAAAACGAAAAGGGGGTCACTATTCATAATGGCATACAGTATAGGAAGTTACACGTTATGAATAGCGGTCCTTGAATAGCGGTATGATTAGCGAGCGGACCCCGATAATGTATCCCTATGCCACACACACACACACACATATATATATATATATATATATATATAGTTGCAAAGAATAATCATAAATGATTGAGAAGGAAGAATAATAGGCGTAGCTTAATAAGCATTGTTCCTCCCTTTAATCCTCCAAATGAAAAAAAGGCACTGGTCGAAAAATTGGTCTCCGCCAGGACTCGAACCCGGGTCTCCAGCTTGGAACGCTGACGCCTTAACCACTAGGCCACGGGGACCGTGTGATTGAAGACAGATCCAAATTCAGGTCATTGGCAAGCCAATCTCTCGGCCCTTTGTACTCAATTAATTCATGGGGAAGCAGTTACGAACAATGCAAGCCGCCTGTACTTCAGCTGGATCACAAAGGAGTGATTCAAGTATTAGTTAGAACATATACATTTACGAAAGGTGAACTAATACATACAGCTTTGGTTTCTTCCAATATTTAAATAGTTGCAAAGAATAATCATAAATGATTGAGAAGGAAGAATAATAGGCGTAGCTTAATAAGCATTGTTCCTCCCTTTAATCCTCCAAATGAAAAAAAGGCACTGGTCGAAAAATTGGTCTCCGCCAGGACTCGAACCCGGGTCTCCAGCTTGGAACGCTGACGCCTTAACCACTAGGCCACGGGGACCGTGTGATTGAAGACAGATCCAAATTCAGGTCATTGGCAAGCCAATCTCTCGGCCCTTTGTACTCAATTAATTCATGGGGAAGCAGTTACGAACAATGCAAGCCGCCTGTACTTCAGCTGGATCACAAAGGAGTGATTCAAGTATTAGTTAGAACATATACATTTACGAAAGGTGAACTAATACATACAGCTTTGGTTTCTTCCAATATTTAAATAGTTGCAAAGAATAATCATAAATGATTGAGAAGGAAGAATAATAGGCGTAGCTTAATAAGCATTGTTCCTCCCTTTAATCCTCCAAATGAAAAAAAGGCACTGGTCGAAAAATTGGTCTCCGCCAGGACTCGAACCCGGGTCTCCAGCTTGGAACGCTGACGCCTTAACCACTAGGCCACGGGGACCGTGTGATTGAAGACAGATCCAAATTCAGGTCATTGGCAAGCCAATCTCTCGGCCCTTTGTACTCAATTAATTCATGGGGAAGCAGTTACGAACAATGCAAGCCGCCTGTACTTCAGCTGGATCACAAAGGAGTGATTCAAGTATTAGTTAGAACATATACATTTACGAAAGGTGAACTAATACATACAGCTTTGGTTTCTTCCAATATTTAAATAGTTGCAAAGAATAATCATAAATGATTGAGAAGGAAGAATAATAGGCGTAGCTTAATAAGCATTGTTCCTCCCTTTAATCCTCCAAATGAAAAAAAGGCACTGGTCGAAAAATTGGTCTCCGCCAGGACTCGAACCCGGGTCTCCAGCTTGGAACGCTGACGCCTTAACCACTAGGCCACGGGGACCGTGTGATTGAAGACAGATCCAAATTCAGGTCATTGGCAAGCCAATCTCTCGGCCCTTTGTACTCAATTAATTCATGGGGAAGCAGTTACGAACAATGCAAGCCGCCTGTACTTCAGCTGGATCACAAAGGAGTGATTCAAGTATTAGTTAGAACATATACATTTACGAAAGGTGAACTAATACATACAGCTTTGGTTTCTTCCAATATTTAAATAGTTGCAAAGAATAATCATAAATGATTGAGAAGGAAGAATAATAGGCGTAGCTTAATAAGCATTGTTCCTCCCTTTAATCCTCCAAATGAAAAAAAGGCACTGGTCGAAAAATTGGTCTCCGCCAGGACTCGAACCCGGGTCTCCAGCTTGGAACGCTGACGCCTTAACCACTAGGCCACGGGGACCGTGTGATTGAAGACAGATCCAAATTCAGGTCATTGGCAAGCCAATCTATCGGCCCTTTGTACTCAATTAATTCATGGGGAAGCAGTTACGAACAATGCAAGCCGCCTGTACTTCAGCTGGATCACAAAGGAGTGATTCAAGTATTAGTTAGAACATATACATTTACGAAAGGTGAACTAATACATACAGCTTTGGTTTCTTCCAATATTTAAATAGTTGCAAAGAATAATCATAAATGATTGAGAAGGAAGAATAATAGGCGTAGCTTAATAAGCATTGTTCCTCCCTTTAATCCTCCAAATGAAAAAAAGGCACTGGTCGAAAAATTGGTCTCCGCCAGGACTCGAACCCGGGTCTCCAGCTTGGAACGCTGACGCCTTAACCACTAGGCCACGGGGACCGTGTGATTGAAGACAGATCCAAATTCAGGTCATTGGCAAGCCAATCTCTCGGCCCTTTGTACTCAATTAATTCATGGGGAAGCAGTTACGAACAATGCAAGCCGCCTGTACTTCAGCTGGATCACAAAGGAGTGATTCAAGTATTAGTTAGAACATATACATTTACGAAAGGTGAACTAATACATACAGCTTTGGTTTCTTCCAATATTTAAATAGTTGCAAAGAATAATCATAAATGATTGAAAAGGAAGAATAATAGGCGTAGCTTAATAAGCATTGTTCCTCCCTTTAATCCTCCAAATGAAAAAAAGGCACTGGTCGAAAAATTGGTCTCCGCCAGGACTCGAACCCGGGTCTCCAGCTTGGAACGCTGACGCCTTAACCACTAGGCCACGGGGACCGTGTGATTGAAGACAGATCCAAATTCAGGTCATTGGCAAGCCAATCTCTCGGCCCTTTGTACTCAATTAATTCATGGGGAAGCAGTTACGAACAATGCAAGCCGCCTGTACTTCAGCTGGATCACAAAGGAGTGATTCAAGTATTAGTTAGAACATATACATTTACGAAAGGTGAACTAATACATACAGCTTTGGTTTCTTCCAATATTTAAATAGTTGCAAAGAATAATCATAAATGATTGAGAAGGAAGAATAATAGGCGTAGCTTAATAAGCATTGTTCCTCCCTTTAATCCTCCAAATGAAAAAAAGGCACTGGTCGAAAAATTGGTCTCCGCCAGGACTCGAACCCGGGTCTCCAGCTTGGAACGCTGACGCCTTAACCACTAGGCCACGGGGACCGTGTGATTGAAGACAGATCCAAATTCAGGTCATTGGCAAGCCAATCTCTCGGCCCTTTGTACTCAATTAATTCATGGGGAAGCAGTTACGAACAATGCAAGCCGCCTGTACTTCAGCTGGATCACAAAGGAGTGATTCAAGTATTAGTTAGAACATATACATTTACGAAAGGTGAACTAATACATACAGCTTTGGTTTCTTCCAATATTTAAATAGTTGCAAAGAATAATCATAAATGATTGAGAAGGAAGAATAATAGGCGTAGCTTAATAAGCATTGTTCCTCCCTTTAATCCTCCAAATGAAAAAAAGGCACTGGTCGAAAAATTGGTCTCCGCCAGGACTCGAACCCGGGTCTCCAGCTTGGAACGCTGACGCCTTAACCACTAGGCCACGGGGACCGTGTGATTGAAGACAGATCCAAATTCAGGTCATTGGCAAGCCAATCTCTCGGCCCTTTGTACTCAATTAATTCATGGGGAAGCAGTTACGAACAATGCAAGCCGCCTGTACTTCAGCTGGATCACAAAGGAGTGATTCAAGTATTAGTTAGAACATATACATTTACGAAAGGTGAACTAATACATACAGCTTTGGTTTCTTCCAATATTTAAATAGTTGCAAAGAATAATCATAAATGATTGAAAAGGAAGAATAATAGGCGTAGCTTAATAAGCATTGTTCCTCCCTTTAATCCTCCAAATGAAAAAAAGGCACTGGTCGAAAAATTGGTCTCCGCCAGGACTCGAACCCGGGTCTCCAGCTTGGAACGCTGACGCCTTAACCACTAGGCCACGGGGACCGTGTGATTGAAGACAGATCCAAATTCAGGTCATTGGCAAGCCAATCTCTCGGCCCTTTGTACTCAATTAATTCATGGGGAAGCAGATACGAACAATGCAAGCCGCCTGTACTTCAGCTGGATCACAAAGGAGTGATTCAAGTATTAGTTAGAACATATACATTTACGAAAGGTGAACTAATACATACAGCTTTGGTTTCTTCCAATATTTAAATAGTTGCAAAGAATAATCATAAATGATTGAGAAGGAAGAATAATAGGCGTAGCTTAATAAGCATTGTTCCTCCCTTTAATCCTCCAAATGAAAAAAAGGCACTGGTCGAAAAATTGGTCTCCGCCAGGACTCGAACCCGGGTCTCCAGCTTGGAACGCTGACGCCTTAACCACTAGGCCACGGGGACCGTGTGATTGAAGACAGATCCAAATTCAGGTCATTGGCAAGCCAATCTATCGGCCCTTTGTACTCAATTAATTCATGGGGAAGCAGTTACGAACAATGCAAGCCGCCTGTACTTCAGCTGGATCACAAAGGAGTGATTCAAGTATTAGTTAGAACATATACATTTACGAAAGGTGAACTAATACATACAGCTTTGGTTTCTTCCAATATTTAAATAGTTGCAAAGAATAATCATAAATGATTGAGAAGGAAGAATAATAGGCGTAGCTTAATAAGCATTGTTCCTCCCTTTAATCCTCCAAATGAAAAAAAGGCACTGGTCGAAAAATTGGTCTCCGCCAGGACTCGAACCCGGGTCTCCAGCTTGGAACGCTGACGCCTTAACCACTAGGCCACGGGGACCGTGTGATTGAAGACAGATCCAAATTCAGGTCATTGGCAAGCCAATCTCTCGGCCCTTTGTACTCAATTAATTCATGGGGAAGCAGTTACGAACAATGCAAGCCGCCTGTACTTCAGCTGGATCACAAAGGAGTGATTCAAGTATTAGTTAGAACATATACATTTACGAAAGGTGAACTAATACATACAGCTTTGGTTTCTTCCAATATTTAAATAGTTGCAAAGAATAATCATAAATGATTGAGAAGGAAGAATAATAGGCGTAGCTTAATAAGCATTGTTCCTCCCTTTAATCCTCCAAATGAAAAAAAGGCACTGGTCGAAAAATTGGTCTCCGCCAGGACTCGAACCCGGGTCTCCAGCTTGGAACGCTGACGCCTTAACCACTAGGCCACGGGGACCGTGTGATTGAAGACAGATCCAAATTCAGGTCATTGGCAAGCCAATCTCTCGGCCCTTTGTACTCAATTAATTCATGGGGAAGCAGTTACGAACAATGCAAGCCGCCTGTACTTCAGCTGGATCACAAAGGAGTGATTCAAGTATTAGTTAGAACATATACATTTACGAAAGGTGAACTAATACATACAGCTTTGGCTTCTTCCAAAATTTAAATAGTTGCAAAGAATAATCATAAATGATTGAGAAGGAAGAATAATAGGCGTAGCTTAATAAGCATTGTTCCTCCCTTTAATCCTCCAAATGAAAAAAAGGCACTGGTCGAAAAATTGGTCTCCGCCAGGACTCGAACCCGGGTCTCCAGCTTGGAACGCTGACGCCTTAACCACTAGGCCACGGGGACCGTGTGATTGAAGACAGATCCAAATTCAGGTCATTGGCAAGCCAATCTCTCGGCCCTTTGTACTCAATTAATTCATGGGGAAGCAGTTACGAACAATGCAAGCCGCCTGTACTTCAGCTGGATCACAAAGGAGTGATTCAAGTATTAGTTAGAACATATACATTTACGAAAGGTGAACTAATACATACAGCTTTGGTTTCTTCCAATATTTAAATAGTTGCAAAGAATAATCATAAATGATTGAGAAGGAAGAATAATAGGCGTAGCTTAATAAGCATTGTTCCTCCCTTTAATCCTCCAAATGAAAAAAAGGCACTGGTCGAAAAATTGGTCTCCGCCAGGACACGAACCCGGGTCTCCAGCTTGGAACGCTGACGCCTTAACCACTAGGCCACGGGGACCGTGTGATTGAAGACAGATCCAAATTCAGGTCATTGGCAAGCCAATCTCTCGGCCCTTTGTACTCAATTAATTCATGGGGAAGCAGTTACGAACAATGCAAGCCGCCTGTACTTCAGCTGGATCACAAAGGAGTGATTCAAGTATTAGTTAGAACATATACATTTACGAAAGGTGAACTAATACATACAGCTTTGGCTTCTTCCAATATTTAAATAGTTGCAAAGAATAATCATAAATGATTGAGAAGGAAGAATAATAGGCGTAGCTTAATAAGCATTGTTCCTCCCTTTAATCCTCCAAATGAAAAAAAGGCACTGGTCGAAAAATTGGTCTCCGCCAGGACTCGAACCCGGGTCTCCAGCTTGGAACGCTGACGCCTTAACCACTAGGCCACGGGGACCGTGTGATTGAAGACAGATCCAAATTCAGGTCATTGGCAAGCCAATCTCTCGGCCCTTTGTACTCAATTAATTCATGGGGAAGCAGTTACGAACAATGCAAGCCGCCTGTACTTCAGCTGGATCACAAAGGAGTGATTCAAGTATTAGTTAGAACATATACATTTACGAAAGGTGAACTAATACATACAGCTTTGGTTTCTTCCAATATTTAAATAGTTGCAAAGAATAATCATAAATGATTGAGAAGGAAGAATAATAGGCGTAGCTTAATAAGCATTGTTCCTCCCTTTAATCCTCCAAATGAAAAAAAGGCACTGGTCGAAAAATTGGTCTCCGCCAGGACTCGAACCCGGGTCTCCAGCTTGGAACGCTGACGCCTTAACCACTAGGCCACGGGGACCGTGTGATTGAAGACAGATCCAAATTCAGGTCATTGGCAAGCCAATCTCTCGGCCCTTTGTACTCAATTAATTCATGGGGAAGCAGTTACGAACAATGCAAGCCGCCTGTACTTCAGCTGGATCACAAAGGAGTGATTCAAGTATTAGTTAGAACATATACATTTACGAAAGGTGAACTAATACATACAGCTTTGGCTTCTTCCAAAATTTAAATAGTTGCAAAGAATAATCATAAATGATTGAGAAGGAAGAATAATAGGCGTAGCTTAATAAGCATTGTTCCTCCCTTTAATCCTCCAAATGAAAAAAAGGCACTGGTCGAAAAATTGGTCTCCGCCAGGACTCGAACCCGGGTCTCCAGCTTGGAACGCTGACGCCTTAACCACTAGGCCACGGGGACCGTGTGATTGAAGACAGATCCAAATTCAGGTCATTGGCAAGCCAATCTCTCGGCCCTTTGTACTCAATTAATTCATGGGGAAGCAGTTACGAACAATGCAAGCCGCCTGTACTTCAGCTGGATCACAAAGGAGTGATTCAAGTATTAGTTAGAACATATACATTTACGAAAGGTGAACTAATACATACAGCTTTGGTTTCTTCCAATATTTAAATAGTTGCAAAGAATAATCATAAATGATTGAGAAGGAAGAATAATAGGCGTAGCTTAATAAGCATTGTTCCTCCCTTTAATCCTCCAAATGAAAAAAAGGCACTGGTCGAAAAATTGGTCTCCGCCAGGACTCGAACCCGGATCTCCAGCTTGGAACGCTGACGCCTTAACCACTAGGCCACGGGGACCGTGTGATTGAAGACAGATCCAAATTCAGGTCATTGGCAAGCCAATCTCTCGGCCCTTTGTACTCAATTAATTCATGGGGAAGCAGTTACGAACAATGCAAGCCGCCTGTACTTCAGCTGGATCACAAAGGAGTGATTCAAGTATTAGTTAGAACATATACATTTACGAAAGGTGAACTAATACATACAGCTTTGGTTTCTTCCAATATTTAAATAGTTGCAAAGAATAATCATAAATGATTGAGAAGGAAGAATAATAGGCGTAGCTTAATAAGCATTGTTCCTCCCTTTAATCCTCCAAATGAAAAAAAGGCACTGGTCGAAAAATTGGTCTCCGCCAGGACTCGAACCCGGGTCTCCAGCTTGGAACGCTGACGCCTTAACCACTAGGCCACGGGGACCGTGTGATTGAAGACAGATCCAAATTCAGGTCATTGGCAAGCCAATCTCTCGGCCCTTTGTACTCAATTAATTCATGGGGAAGCAGTTACGAACAATGCAAGCCGCCTGTACTTCAGCTGGATCACAAAGGAGTGATTCAAGTATTAGTTAGAACATATACATTTACGAAAGGTGAACTAATACATACAGCTTTGGTTTCTTCCAATATTTAAATAGTTGCAAAGAATAATCATAAATGATTGAGAAGGAAGAATAATAGGCGTAGCTTAATAAGCATTGTTCCTCCCTTTAATCCTCCAAATGAAAAAAAGGCACTGGTCGAAAAATTGGTCTCCGCCAGGACTCGAACCCGGGTCTCCAGCTTGGAACGCTGACGCCTTAACCACTAGGCCACGGGGACCGTGTGATTGAAGACAGATCCAAATTCAGGTCATTGGCAAGCCAATCTCTCGGCCCTTTGTACTCAATTAATTCATGGGGAAGCAGTTACGAACAATGCAAGCCGCCTGTACTTCAGCTGGATCACAAAGGAGTGATTCAAGTATTAGTTAGAACATATACATTTACGAAAGGTGAACTAATACATACAGCTTTGGTTTCTTCCAATATTTAAATAGTTGCAAAGAATAATCATAAATGATTGAGAAGGAAGAATAATAGGCGTAGCTTAATAAGCATTGTTCCTCCCTTTAATCCTCCAAATGAAAAAAAGGCACTGGTCGAAAAATTGGTCTCCGCCAGGACTCGAACCCGGGTCTCCAGCTTGGAACGCTGACGCCTTAACCACTAGGCCACGGGGACCGTGTGATTGAAGACAGATCCAAATTCAGGTCATTGGCAAGCCAATCTCTCGGCCCTTTGTACTCAATTAATTCATGGGGAAGCAGTTACGAACAATGCAAGCCGCCTGTACTTCAGCTGGATCACAAAGGAGTGATTCAAGTATTAGTTAGAACATATACATTTACGAAAGGTGAACTAATACATACAGCTTTGGTTTCTTCCAATATTTAAATAGTTGCAAAGAATAATCATAAATGATTGAGAAGGAAGAATAATAGGCGTAGCTTAATAAGCATTGTTCCTCCCTTTAATCCTCCAAATGAAAAAAAGGCACTGGTCGAAAAATTGGTCTCCGCCAGGACTCGAACCCGGGTCTCCAGCTTGGAACGCTGACGCCTTAACCACTAGGCCACGGGGACCGTGTGATTGAAGACAGATCCAAATTCAGGTCATTGGCAAGCCAATCTCTCGGCCCTTTGTACTCAATTAATTCATGGGGAAGCAGTTACGAACAATGCAAGCCGCCTGTACTTCAGCTGGATCACAAAGGAGTGATTCAAGTATTAGTTAGAACATATACATTTACGAAAGGTGAACTAATACATACAGCTTTGGTTTCTTCCAATATTTAAATAGTTGCAAAGAATAATCATAAATGATTGAGAAGGAAGAATAATAGGCGTAGCTTAATAAGCATTGTTCCTCCCTTTAATCCTCCAAATGAAAAAAAGGCACTGGTCGAAAAATTGGTCTCCGCCAGGACTCGAACCCGGGTCTCCAGCTTGGAACGCTGACGCCTTAACCACTAGGCCACGGGGACCGTGTGATTGAAGACAGATCCAAATTCAGGTCATTGGCAAGCCAATCTCTCGGCCCTTTGTACTCAATTAATTCATGGGGAAGCAGTTACGAACAATGCAAGCCGCCTGTACTTCAGCTGGATCACAAAGGAGTGATTCAAGTATTAGTTAGAACATATACATTTACGAAAGGTGAACTAATACATACAGCTTTGGTTTCTTCCAATATTTAAATAGTTGCAAAGAATAATCATAAATGATTGAGAAGGAAGAATAATAGGCGTAGCTTAATAAGCATTGTTCCTCCCTTTAATCCTCCAAATGAAAAAAAGGCACTGGTCGAAAAATTGGTCTCCGCCAGGACTCGAACCCGGGTCTCCAGCTTGGAACGCTGACGCCTTAACCACTAGGCCACGGGGACCGTGTGATTGAAGACAGATCCAAATTCAGGTCATTGGCAAGCCAATCTCTCGGCCCTTTGTACTCAATTAATTCATGGGGAAGCAGTTACGAACAATGCAAGCCGCCTGTACTTCAGCTGGATCACAAAGGAGTGATTCAAGTATTAGTTAGAACATATACATTTACGAAAGGTGAACTAATACATACAGCTTTGGTTTCTTCCAATATTTAAATAGTTGCAAAGAATAATCATAAATGATTGAGAAGGAAGAATAATAGGCGTAGCTTAATAAGCATTGTTCCTCCCTTTAATCCTCCAAATGAAAAAAAGGCACTGGTCGAAAAATTGGTCTCCGCCAGGACTCGAACCCGGGTCTCCAGCTTGGAACGCTGACGCCTTAACCACTAGGCCACGGGGACCGTGTGATTGAAGACAGATCCAAATTCAGGTCATTGGCAAGCCAATCTCTCGGCCCTTTGTACTCAATTAATTCATGGGGAAGCAGTTACGAACAATGCAAGCCGCCTGTACTTCAGCTGGATCACAAAGGAGTGATTCAAGTATTAGTTAGAACATATACATTTACGAAAGGTGAACTAATACATACAGCTTTGGCTTCTTCCAATATTTAAATAGTTGCAAAGAATAATCATAAATGATTGAGAAGGAAGAATAATAGGCGTAGCTTAATAAGCATTGTTCCTCCCTTTAATCCTCCAAATGAAAAAAAGGCACTGGTCGAAAAATTGGTCTCCGCCAGGACTCGAACCCGGGTCTCCAGCTTGGAACGCTGACGCCTTAACCACTAGGCCACCGGGACCGTGTGATTGAAGACAGATCCAAATTCAGGTCATTGGCAAGCCAATCTCTCGGCCCTTTGTACTCAATTAATTCATGGGGAAGCAGTTACGAACAATGCAAGCCGCCTGTACTTCAGCTGGATCACAAAGGAGTGATTCAAGTATTAGTTAGAACATATACATTTACGAAAGGTGAACTAATACATACAGCTTTGGTTTCTTCCAATATTTAAATAGTTGCAAAGAATAATCATAAATGATTGAGAAGGAAGAATAATAGGCGTAGCTTAATAAGCATTGTTCCTCCCTTTAATCCTCCAAATGAAAAAAAGGCACTGGTCGAAAAATTGGTCTCCGCCAGGACTCGAACCCGGGTCTCCAGCTTGGAACGCTGACGCCTTAACCACTAGGCCACGGGGACCGTGTGATTGAAGACAGATCCAAATTCAGGTCATTGGCAAGCCAATCTCTCGGCCCTTTGTACTCAATTAATTCATGGGGAAGCAGTTACGAACAATGCAAGCCGCCTGTACTTCAGCTGGATCACAAAGGAGTGATTCAAGTATTAGTTAGAACATATACATTTACGAAAGGTGAACTAATACATACAGCTTTGGCTTCTTCCAATATTTAAATAGTTGCAAAGAATAATCATAAATGATTGAGAAGGAAGAATAATAGGCGTAGCTTAATAAGCATTGTTCCTCCCTTTAATCCTCCAAATGAAAAAAAGGCACTGGTCGAAAAATTGGTCTCCGCCAGGACTCGAACCCGGGTCTCCAGCTTGGAACGCTGACGCCTTAACCACTAGGCCACGGGGACCGTGTGATTGAAGACAGATCCAAATTCAGGTCATTGGCAAGCCAATCTCTCGGCCCTTTGTACTCAATTAATTCATGGGGAAGCAGATACGAACAATGCAAGCCGCCTGTACTTCAGCTGGATCACAAAGGAGTGATTCAAGTATTAGTTAGAACATATACATTTACGAAAGGTGAACTAATACATACAGCTTTGGTTTCTTCCAATATTTAAATAGTTGCAAAGAATAATCATAAATGATTGAGAAGGAAGAATAATAGGCGTAGCTTAATAAGCATTGTTCCTCCCTTTAATCCTCCAAATGAAAAAAAGGCACTGGTCGAAAAATTGGTCTCCGCCAGGACTCGAACCCGGGTCTCCAGCTTGGAACGCTGACGCCTTAACCACTAGGCCACGGGGACCGTGTGATTGAAGACAGATCCAAATTCAGGTCATTGGCAAGCCAATCCTCGGCCCTTTGTACTCAATTAATTCATGGGGAAGCAGTTACGAACAATGCAAGCCGCCTGTACTTCAGCTGGATCACAAAGGAGTGATTCAAGTATTAGTTAGAACATATACATTTACGAAAGGTGAACTAATACATACAGCTTTGGTTTCTTCCAATATTTAAATAGTTGCAAAGAATAATCATAAATGATTGAGAAGGAAGAATAATAGGCGTAGCTTAATAAGCATTGTTCCTCCCTTTAATCCTCCAAATGAAAAAAAGGCACTGGTCGAAAAATTGGTCTCCGCCAGGACTCGAACCCGGGTCTCCAGCTTGGAACGCTGACGCCTTAACCACTAGGCCACGGGGACCGTGTGATTGAAGACAGATCCAAATTCAGGTCATTGGCAAGCCAATCTCTCGGCCCTTTGTACTCAATTAATTCATGGGGAAGCAGTTACGAACAATGCAAGCCGCCTGTACTTCAGCTGGATCACAAAGGAGTGATTCAAGTATTAGTTAGAACATATACATTTACGAAAGGTGAACTAATACATACAGCTTTGGCTTCTTCCAATATTTAAATAGTTGCAAAGAATAATCATAAATGATTGAGAAGGAAGAATAATAGGCGTAGCTTAATAAGCATTGTTCCTCCCTTTAATCCTCCAAATGAAAAAAAGGCACTGGTCGAAAAATTGGTCTCCGCCAGGACTCGAACCCGGGTCTCCAGCTTGGAACGCTGACGCCTTAACCACTAGGCCACGGGGACCGTGTGATTGAAGACAGATCCAAATTCAGGTCATTGGCAAGCCAATCTCTCGGCCCTTTGTACTCAATTAATTCATGGGGAAGCAGTTACGAACAATGCAAGCCGCCTGTACTTCAGCTGGATCACAAAGGAGTGATTCAAGTATTAGTTAGAACATATACATTTACGAAAGGTGAACTAATACATACAGCTTTGGTTTCTTCCAATATTTAAATAGTTGCAAAGAATAATCATAAATGATTGAGAAGGAAGAATAATAGGCGTAGCTTAATAAGCATTGTTCCTCCCTTTAATCCTCCAAATGAAAAAAAGGCACTGGTCGAAAAATTGGTCTCCGCCAGGACTCGAACCCGGGTCTCCAGCTTGGAACGCTGACGCCTTAACCACTAGGCCACGGGGACCGTGTGATTGAAGACAGATCCAAATTCAGGTCATTGGCAAGCCAATCTCTCGGCCCTTTATACTCAATTAATTCATGGGGAAGCAGTTACGAACAATGCAAGCCGCCTGTACTTCAGCTGGATCACAAAGGAGTGATTCAAGTATTAGTTAGAACATATACATTTACGAAAGGTGAACTAATACATACAGCTTTGGTTTCTTCCAATATTTAAATAGTTGCAAAGAATAATCATAAATGATTGAGAAGGAAGAATAATAGGCGTAGCTTAATAAGCATTGTTCCTCCCTTTAATCCTCCAAATGAAAAAAAGGCACTGGTCGAAAAATTGGTCTCCGCCAGGACTCGAACCCGGGTCTCCAGCTTGGAACGCTGACGCCTTAACCACTAGGCCACGGGGACCGTGTGATTGAAGACAGATCCAAATTCAGGTCATTGGCAAGCCAATCTCTCGGCCCTTTGTACTCAATTAATTCATGGGGAAGCAGTTACGAACAATGTAAGCCGCCTGTACTTCAGCTGGATCACAAAGGAGTGATTCAAGTATTAGTTAGAACATATACATTTACGAAAGGTGAACTAATACATACAGCTTTGGTTTCTTCCAATATTTAAATAGTTGCAAAGAATAATCATAAATGATTGAGAAGGAAGAATAATAGGCGTAGCTTAATAAGCATTGTTCCTCCCTTTAATCCTCCAAATGAAAAAAAGGCACTGGTCGAAAAATTGGTCTCCGCCAGGACTCGAACCCGGGTCTCCAGCTTGGAACGCTGACGCCTTAACCACTAGGCCACGGGGACCGTGTGATTGAAGACAGATCCAAATTCAGGTCATTGGCAAGCCAATCTCTCGGCCCTTTGTACTCAATTAATTCATGGGGAAGCAGTTACGAACAATGCAAGCCGCCTGTACTTCAGCTGGATCACAAAGGAGTGATTCAAGTATTAGTTAGAACATATACATTTACGAAAGGTGAACTAATACATACAGCTTTGGTTTCTTCCAATATTTAAATAGTTGCAAAGAATAATCATAAATGATTGAGAAGGAAGAATAATAGGCGTAGCTTAATAAGCATTGTTCCTCCCTTTAATCCTCCAAATGAAAAAAAGGCACTGGTCAAAAAATTGGTCTCCGCCAGGACTCGAACCCGGGTCTCCAGCTTGGAACGCTGACGCCTTAACCACTAGGCCACGGGAACCGTGTGATTGAAGACAGATCCAAATTCAGGTCATTGGCAAGCCAATCTCTCGGCCCTTTGTACTCAATTAATTCATGGGGAAGCAGTTACGAACAATGCAAGCCGCCTGTACTTCAGCTGGATCACAAAGGAGTGATTCAAGTATTAGTTAGAACATATACATTTACGAAAGGTGAACTAATACATACAGCTTTGGTTTCTTCCAATATTTAAATAGTTGCAAAGAATAATCATAAATGATTGAGAAGGAAGAATAATAGGCGTAGCTTAATAAGCATTGTTCCTCCCTTTAATCCTCCAAATGAAAAAAAGGCACTGGTCGAAAAATTGGTCTCCGCCAGGACTCGAACCCGGGTCTCCAGCTTGGAACGCTGACGCCTTAACCACTAGGCCACGGGGACCGTGTGATTGAAGACAGATCCAAATTCAGGTCATTGGCAAGCCAATCTCTCGGCCCTTTGTACTCAATTAATTCATGGGGAAGCAGTTACGAACAATGCAAGCCGCCTGTACTTCAGCTGGATCACAAAGGAGTGATTCAAGTATTAGTTAGAACATATACATTTACGAAAGGTGAACTAATACATACAGCTTTGGTTTCTTCCAATATTTAAATAGTTGCAAAGAATAATCATAAATGATTGAGAAGGAAGAATAATAGCCGTAGCTTAATAAGCATTGTTTCTCCCTTTAATCCTCCAAATGAAAAAAAGGCACTGGTCGAAAAATTGGTCTCCGCCAGGACTCGAACCCGGGTCTCCAGCTTGGAACGCTGACGCCTTAACCACTAGGCCACGGGGACCGTGTGATTGAAGACAGATCCAAATTCAGGTCATTGGCAAGCCAATCTCTCGGCCCTTTGTACTCAATTAATTCATGGGGAAGCAGTTACGAACAATGCAAGCCGCCTGTACTTCAGCTGGATCACAAAGGAGTGATTCAAGTATTAGTTAGAACATATACATTTACGAAAGGTGAACTAATACATACAGCTTTGGTTTCTTCCAATATTTAAATAGTTGCAAAGAATAATCATAAATGATTGAGAAGGAAGAATAATAGGCGTAGCTTAATAAGCATTGTTCCTCCCTTTAATCCTCCAAATGAAAAAAAGGCACTGGTCGAAAAATTGGTCTCCGCCAGGACTCGAACCCGGGTCTCCAGCTTGGAACGCTGACGCCTTAACCACTAGGCCACGGGGACCGTGTGATTGAAGACAGATCCAAATTCAGGTCATTGGCAAGCCAATCTCTCGGCCCTTTGTACTCAATTAATTCATGGGGAAGCAGTTACGAACAATGCAAGCCGCCTGTACTTCAGCTGGATCACAAAGGAGTGATTCAAGTATTAGTTAGAACATATACATTTACGAAAGGTGAACTAACACATACAGCTTTGGTTTCTTCCAATATTTAAATAGTTGCAAAGAATAATCATAAATGATTGAGAAGGAAGAATAATAGGCGTAGCTTAATAAGCATTGTTCCTCCCTTTAATCCTCCAAATGAAAAAAAGGCACTGGTCGAAAAATTGGTCTCCGCCAGGACTCGAACCCGGGTCTCCAGCTTGGAACGCTGACGCCTTAACCACTAGGCCACGGGGACCGTGTGATTGAAGACAGATCCAAATTCAGGTCATTGGCAAGCCAATCTCTCGGCCCTTTGTACTCAATTAATTCATGGGGAAGCAGTTACGAACAATGCAAGCCGCCTGTACTTCAGCTGGATCACAAAGGAGTGATTCAAGTATTAGTTAGAACATATACATTTACGAAAGGTGAACTAATACATACAGCTTTGGTTTCTTCCAATATTTAAATAGTTGCAAAGAATAATCATAAATGATTGAGAAGGAAGAATAATAGGCGTAGCTTAATAAGCATTGTTCCTCCCTTTAATCCTCCAAATGAAAAAAAGGCACTGGTCGAAAAATTGGTCTCCGCCAGGACTCGAACCCGGGTCTCCAGCTTGGAACGCTGACGCCTTAACCACTAGGCCACGGGGACCGTGTGATTGAAGACATATCCAAATTCAGGTCATTGGCAAGCCAATCTCTCGGCCCTTTGTACTCAATTAATTCATGGGGAAGCAGTTACGAACAATGCAAGCCGCCTGTACTTCAGCTGGATCACAAAGGAGTGATTCAAGTATTAGTTAGAACATATACATTTACGAAAGGTGAACTAATACATACAGCTTTGGTTTCTTCCAATATTTAAATAGTTGCAAAGAATAATCATAAATGATTGAGAAGGAAGAATAATAGGCGTAGCTTAATAAGCATTGTTCCTCCCTTTAATCCTCCAAATGAAAAAAAGGCACTGGTCGAAAAATTGGTGTCCGCCAGGACTCGAACCCGGGTCTCCAGCTTGGAACGCTGACGCCTTAACCACTAGGCCACGGGGACCGTGTGATTGAAGACAGATCCAAATTCAGGTCATTGGCAAGCCAATCTCTCGGCCCTTTGTACTCAATTAATTCATGGGGAAGCAGTTACGAACAATGCAAGCCGCCTGTACTTCAGCTGGATCACAAAGGAGTGATTCAAGTATTAGTTAGAACATATACATTTACGAAAGGTGAACTAATACATACAGCTTTGGTTTCTTCCAATATTTAAATAGTTGCAAAGAATAATCATAAATGATTGAGAAGGAAGAATAATAGGCGTAGCTTAATAAGCATTGTTCCTCCCTTTAATCCTCCAAATGAAAAAAAGGCACTGGTCGAAAAATTGGTCTCCGCCAGGACTCGAACCCGGGTCTCCAGCTTGGAACGCTGACGCCTTAACCACTAGGCCACGGGGACCGTGTGATTGAAGACAGATCCAAATTCAGGTCATTGGCAAGCCAATCTCTCGGCCCTTTGTACTCAATTAATTCATGGGGAAGCAGTTACGAACAATGCAAGCCGCCTGTACTTCAGCTGGATCACAAAGGAGTGATTCAAGTATTAGTTAGAACATATACATTTACGAAAGGTGAACTAATACATACAGCTTTGGTTTCTTCCAATATTTAAATAGTTGCAAAGAATAATCATAAATGATTGAGAAGGAAGAATAATAGGCGTAGCTTAATAAGCATTGTTCCTCCCTTTAATCCTCCAAATGAAAAAAAGGCACTGGTCGAAAAATTGGTCTCCGCCAGGACTCGAACCCGGGTCTCCAGCTTGGAACGCTGACGCCTTAACCACTAGGCCACGGGGACCGTGTGATTGAAGACAGATCCAAATTCAGGTCATTGGCAAGCCAATCTCTCGGTCCTTTGTACTCAATTAATTCATGGGGAAGCAGTTACGAACAATGCAAGCCGCCTGTACTTCAGCTGGATCATAAAGGAGTGATTCAAGTATTAGTTAGAACATATACATTTACGAAAGGTGAACTAATACATACAGCTTTGGTTTCTTCCAATATTTAAATAGTTGCAAAGAATAATCATAAATGATTGAGAAGGAAGAATAATAGCCGTAGCTTAATAAGCATTGTTCCTCCCTTTAATCCTCCAAATGAAAAAAAGGCACTGGTCGAAAAATTGGTCTCCGCCAGGACTCGAACCCGGGTCTCCAGCTTGGAACGCTGACGCCTTAACCACTAGGCCACGGGGACCGTGTGATTGAAGACAGATCCAAATTCAGGTCATTGGCAAGCCAATCTCTCGGCCCTTTGTACTCAATTAATTCATGGGGAAGCAGTTACGAACAATGCAAGCCGCCTGTACTTCAGCTGGATCACAAAGGAGTGATTCAAGTATTAGTTAGAACATATACATTTACGAAAGGTGAACTAATACATACAGCTTTGGTTTCTTCCAATATTTAAATAGTTGCAAAGAATAATCATAAATGATTGAGAAGGAAGAATAATAGGCGTAGCTTAATAAGCATTGTTCCTCCCTTTAATCCTCCAAATGAAAAAAAGGCACTGGTCGAAAAATTGGTCTCCGCCAGGACTCGAACCCGGGTCTCCAGCTTGGAACGCTGACGCCTTAACCACTAGGCCACGGGGACCGTGTGATTGAAGACAGATCCAAATTCAGGTCATTGGCAAGCCAATCTCTCGGCCCTTTGTACTCAATTAATTCATGGGGAAGCAGTTACGAACAATGCAAGCCGCCTGTACTTCAGCTGGATCACAAAGGAGTGATTCAAGTATTAGTTAGAACATATACATTTACGAAAGGTGAACTAATACATACAGCTTTGGTTTCTTCCAATATTTAAATAGTTGCAAAGAATAATCATAAATGATTGAGAAGGAAGAATAATAGGCGTAGCTTAATAAGCATTGTTCCTCCCTTTAATCCTCCAAATGAAAAAGAGGCACTGGTCGAAAAATTGGTCTCCGCCAGGACTCGAACTATTTAAATATTGGAAGAAACCAAAGCTGTATGTATTAGTTCACCTTTCGTAAATGTATATGTTCTAACTAATACTTGAATCACTCCTTTGTGATCCAGCTGAAGTACAGGCGGCTTGCATTGTTCGTAACTGCTTCCCCATGAATTAATTGAGTACAAAGGGCCGAGAGATTGGCTTGCCAATGACCTGAATTTGGATCTGTCTTCAATCACACGGTCCCCGTGGCCTAGTGGTTAAGGCGTCAGCGTTCCAAGCTGGAGACCCGGGTTCGAGTCCTGGCGGAGACCAATTTTTCGACCAGTGCCTTTTTTTCATTTGGAGGATTAAAGGGAGGAACAATGCTTATTAAGCTACGCCTATTATTCTTCCTTCTCAATCATTTATGATTATTCTTTGCAACTATTTAAATATTGGAAGAAACCAAAGCTGTATGTATTAGTTCACCTTTCGTAAATGTATATGTTCTAACTAATACTTGAATCACTCCTTTGTGATCCAGCTGAAGTACAGGCGGCTTGCATTGTTCGTAACTGCTTCCCCATGAATTAATTGAGTACAAAGGGCCGAGAGATTGGCTTGCCAATGATCTGAATTTGGATCTGTCTTCAATCACACGGTCCCCGTGGCCTAGTGGTTAAGGCGTCAGCGTTCCAAGCTGGAGACCCGGGTTCGAGTCCTGGCGGAGACCAATTTTTCGACCAGTGCCTTTTTTTCATTTGGAGGATTAAAGGGAGGAACAATGCTTATTAAGCTACGCCTATTATTCTTCCTTCTCAATCATTTATGATTATTCTTTGCAACTATTTAAATATTGGAAGAAACCAAAGCTGTATGTATTAGTTCACCTTTCGTAAATGTATATGTTCTAACTAATACTTGAATCACTCCTTTGTGATCCAGCTGAAGTACAGGCGGCTTGCATTGTTCGTAACTGCTTCCCCATGAATTAATTGAGTACAAAGGGCCGAGAGATTGGCTTGCCAATGATCTGAATTTGGATCTGTCTTCAATCACACGGTCCCCGTGGCCTAGTGGTTAGAGCGTCAGCGTTCCAAGCTGGAGACCCGGGTTCGAGTCCTGGCGGAGACCAATTTTTCGACCAGTGCCTTTTTTTCATTTGGAGGATTAAAGGGAGGAACAATGCTTATTAAGCTACGCCTATTATTCTTCCTTCTCAATCATTTATGATTATTCTTTGCAACTATTTAAATATTGGAAGAAACCAAAGCTGTATGTATTAGTTCACCTTTCGTAAATGTATATGTTCTAACTAATACTTGAATCACTCCTTTGTGATCCAGCTGAAGTACAGGCGGCTTGCATTGTTCGTAACTGCTTCCCCATGAATTAATTGAGTACAAAGGGCCGAGAGATTGGCTTGCCAATGACCTGAATTTGGATCTGTCTTCAATCACACGGTCCCCGTGGCCTAGTGGTTAAGGCGTCAGCGTTCCAAGCTGGAGACCCGGGCTCGAGTCCTGGCGGAGACCAATTTTTCGACCAGTGCCTTTTTTTCATTTGGAGGATTAAAGGGAGGAACAATGCTTATTAAGCTACGCCTATTATTCTTCCTTCTCAATCATTTATGATTATTCTTTGCAACTATTTAAATATTGGAAGAAACCAAAGCTGTATGTATTAGTTCACCTTTCGTAAATGTATATGTTCTAACTAATACTTGAATCACTCCTTTGTGATCCAGCTGAAGTACAGGCGGCTTGCATTGTTCGTAACTGCTTCCCCATGAATTAATTGAGTACAAAGGGCCGAGAGATTGGCTTGCCAATGACCTGAATTTGGATCTGTCTTCAATCACACGGTCCCCGTGGCCTAGTGGTTAAGGCGTCAGCGTTCCAAGCTGGAGACCCGGGTTCGAGTCCTGGCGGAGACCAATTTTTCGACCAGTGCCTTTTTTTCATTTGGAGGATTAAAGGGAGGAACAATGCTTATTAAGCTACGCCTATTATTCTTCCTTCTCAATCATTTATGATTATTCTTTGCAACTATTTAAATATTGGAAGAAACCAAAGCTGTATGTATTAGTTCACCTTTCGTAAATGTATATGTTCTAACTAATACTTGAATCACTCCTTTGTGATCCAGCTGAAGTACAGGCGGCTTGCATTGTTCGTAACTGCTTCCCCATGAATTAATTGAGTACAAAGGGCCGAGAGATTGGCTTGCCAATGACCTGAATTTGGATCTGTCTTCAATCACACGGTCCCCGTGGCTTAGTGGTTAAGGCGTCAGCGTTCCAAGCTGGAGACCCGGGTTCGAGTCCTGGCGGAGACCAATTTTTCGACCAGTGCCTTTTTTTCATTTGGAGGATTAAAGGGAGGAACAATGCTTATTAAGCTACGCCTATTATTCTTCCTTCTCAATCATTTATGATTATTTTTTGCAACTATTTAAATATTGGAAGAAACCAAAGCTGTATGTATTAGTTCACCTTTCGTAAATATATATATATATATATATATTTAGCGAAAGGTGAACTAATACATACAGCTTTGGTTTCTTCCAATATTTAAATAATGCAAAGAATAATCATAAATGATTGAGAAGGAAGAATAATAGGCGTAGCTTAATAAGCATTGTTCCTCCCTTTAATCCTCCAAATGAAAAAAGGCACTGGTCGAAAAATTGGTCTCCGCCAGGACTCGAACCCGGGTCTTCAGCTTGGAACGCTGACGCCTTAACCACTAGGCCACGGGGACCGTGTGATTGAAGACAGATCCAAAGGCGTCAGCGTTCCAAGCTGAAGACCCGGGTTCGAGTCCTGGCGGAGACCAAATTTTCGACCAGTGCCTTTTTTCATTTGGAGGATTAAAGGGAGGAACAATGCTTATTAAGCTACGCCTATTATTCTTCCTTCTCAATCATTTATGATTATTCTTTGCATTATTTAAATATTGGAAGAAACCAAAGCTGTATGTATTAGTTCACCTTTCGCTAAATATATATATGTTCTAACTAATACTTGAATCACTCCTTTGTGATCCAGCTGAAGTACAGGCGGCTTGCTTTGTTCGTAACTCCCTCCCCATGAATTAATTGAGTACAAAGGGCCGAGAGACTGGCTTGCCAATGACCTGAATTTGGATCTGTCTTCAATCACACGGTCCCCGTGGCCTAGTGGTTAAGGCGTCAGCGTTCCAAGCTGAAGACCCGGGTTCGAGTCCTGGCGGAGACCAATTTTTCGACCAGTGCCTTTTTTCATTTGGAGGATTAAAGGGAGGAACAATGCTTATTAAGCTACGACTATTATTCTTCCTTCTCAATCATTTATGATTATTCTTTGCATTATTTAAATATTGGAAGAAACCAAAGCTGTATGTATTAGTTCACCTTTCGCTAAATATATATATGTTCTAACTAATACTTGAATCACTCCTTTGTGATCCAGCTGAAGTACAGGCGGCTTGCTTTGTTCGTAACTCCCTCCCCATGAATTAATTGAGTACAAAGGGCCGAGAGATTGGCTTGCCAATGACCTGAATTTGGATCTGTCTTCAATCACACGGTCCCCGTGGCCTAGTGGTTAAGGCGTCAGCGTTCCAAGCTGAAGACCCGGGTTCGAGTCCTGGCGGAGACCAATTTTTCGACCAGTGCCTTTTTTCATTTGGAGGATTAAAGGGAGGAACAATGCTTATTAAGCTACGCCTATTATTCTTCCTTCTCAATCATTTATGATTATTCTTTATATATATATATATATATATATATATATATATATGAGGGTTATTTGGTAGCCTTCTCTGTTTAACTAGACAAAATATATACTAATAACAATAATATATTTGAACGGGAATAGTGCTGTAGAAATAACCGGTATTATTATTATTACTATCATAATTATTTATCCCTCGCTTCTCAAGTTTATCAATAAGTCATCGGTGACAAACTCTAGGCTATAAAGGCAGAATGTACGACCTGAAAGGTATTCTGAATGACTCGGCCGAGATTCGAACCCACGATATCGATCTCCTCTGCACGAGTTTGACGCAATAACCGCGGACCCACCATGCCCGCGTGATCCTCCCCCCCCCCCCCCCCTCCAAAAAAAAAAGTAATATGAATTACATGTTTTAATAGAAAACAAACATTCCCTAAGTACGACTTATAGCAGGAATAACTACAGTATAAAGGTGACATGTCATTTAATACAAATGCGGGTATAATTGCTCAATTATTATTTCTAACGAGTCCCATTATTATTTGTCATACAATATTACACCTGCGACCTCAATATAGTTATTTACAACTTTTTCAATATTTAAATGTATAATCAAAATACTGGAGTATGAAGTACGTCATTACGATAATTTTTAATTGCATACTATTTATTTTCTCAAAATCGTGTATTGTAATAAGTGAGAAAGTTATTATGCACAGTCACTTAACCGAATCTAAAGGTGCTGGTTTCTTGATAAGCTGCATACCGTACTTCACTTTTGAATGTGGGTTAGAGTCACTTGACAAAATAAGTTAGCGGCCGAGAGCATGATCATGACCCAGGACCAGATCTAGTTCCACTGATCTCTAGATATGCTTTACGGTTAAATGAGTAAAGGCTGTATGTGTGCTCTGCTACGTTCTGTTGATGTGTATGTCATTCTAGCATATTGACATCGATGAGTTAGAGCCAATTATGCTAATTAAAATGGTAAATGTCGCTGGTCCGTAATCGGGCCCCTGCCCCCTGGTCCTCATTTGGGTCATCTAAATATGAATGTATTACCTATTTGCAAATTATGATTTGGGTTAAACAAAAATACGTATAATAATTACACTGTTAAAACGGTGTGTAAACAAATTCAAAAACGGATTTTCAACAATCGCTGTCATATAAACCATCCAGCTGTTGTTGAAAACATTAAACGACCCTAGTTGTTTACAATTTACACAACTGTTGTTTTAATCTTTCAACAGCTGTTGTTTAGACAATATACAAAAAGGTTTGTTATTAAAAGCGGCAAGGTCGGAACCGAACCGGGGGTCTTTGGGTTATAAGTCAAACACGCTACTGACGGGGCTAACTCGGTTCGCATGGTCTGCTGGGGGACAAAATGGGTTTTGTCGCGGTGATTTCGCTGTCGAAACTCACAGGTGAGTTAACACTTTTCAACAGCGCTTGAACAAGGGCAGCTTTACACAACCCTTATTTCTACAAATATTTATGCTACACCTAGAGTTGTATAAAAAGATTCAACAACCATTTTTTATACAACGTATTTTATACAGTGTTTTAACAGTTTAGTGTGATGTTCTTAGTGTTTGGGTTATAGGGTTAATGTTGGTGTTTATGCTGGTGTAAAGTGTGAATTTTGTCAACGAACTATTAAGGAATTGATACATTATGTAATATCTTTCAAATTATGTTTGGAGTTGCAATGGGTATACTGTGGCGTTTTTAGTGTTAAGTACACATAATGGTTAAAGGGATCTTTAACTTTGTTGACATGTGAAAAAGGTGACGAATGGTTGATGCAATGTATTTTGTTGTTATCTTATATGACCACAGGGAATTGTGTGAAAATTTCAAGTCAAATGGACATTGTATGGCCAAGTAATGAGCGAAAATGCAAATTGATATTCACTAACTCATTGCACTCACTTTGTGCACGGTTTCAAAGCTCCATAAGAGTTTTTCTTATCTGAATACGAAAAGGAAATTAAAAAACTGAAACCTGTACCATGATTTTATTGTGAATACGAAAACAACAAGGTATGAGGGAACCGCTAGAATTAAAATTGTATTTTGAGGGTTTGGACAATGTTATTAAGTCCCTTTAATGTTTGTGTTTAAGTTCATTGCTTATAATCTGACTTTGTCACCAACTAGCAAGGTCTTGGTTATTTTTGTCACTATAGTTTTAATATCAGCACTTGATGCGACCTTATCTTCATTAGTAAAATGTGACATTGCATTCGTTTTCGAATGAAATAAAAGAAAGGCGCGCTTTTAATAACACGCCATCGGCGACACTACGAGTACACGGGAAATAAATATCACCATGAATTGGTTAACAACAACATATTACTGCCACATGCTGGGTCCTCTGACTAAAACAGAAATAATTGTGGAAGTAATTGGTGGTTATGAAAGCGAGAGAAATTAACAAGTTTGATTAACCCAACTACTCGACCGTGCGTAAATTGGACGCCAGGAATGTTATTTATGTTGACAAAACACAGGAAGTTTATAAAGGCAAGGTTATAATTAAAATGGCAATTATTCCAGTGTGTATTCCTGGCACTCAGTCTTGCATGCCTAGGCCTATTTATACACGTTTTGGATCAAGGTATAAAGCGGTTCCGTATGCCTATCGTTTTCCGGTCGTTATGCGTTAGTCGCCGGCATGTCGACACTTGCTATGTCTTTGAAAGAGAAAAAAACAATTCGCGTGCTCGTTTTCGATCGGTAGTCATCAGTCGCCGATATGTCGTTTCATACCAGATTGAGATGAAAATAGAAATCGTGCCGCATTTTGTTACCAGGCACTTTCTAACTTCCGATGCCAAGTTCAATTGAGGGCCATTCTATGTAAACCGGATATAACAACATGACCCTGCACTTGTCGCTTGTGAAGAAATGGGCATTTTGAAGTTCACATAATTAAAGTAAATGACTTATGTTTGTAACAAACAAACATATCTTTGCAAATTATTGACCATTCTTTTAGCACAAAGCATCAAATGAAAGCTTATAATGAGGCCTTCATAATGGTGTGGAAATCAACATTTAGATTTTTACCGACAAGTGCAGGGTTTTGCTATAATCGGCCACATTCTGTTGATATGGTTGTAAACGGAAAGATATGTACAAGTTGTTATGATGCTTATCATAATTTCTGTAGAATTATATTTTTAAACAGTTATGGTCAAGAACGGTTTGATATGTTCAGGTTTTAGATATGACTGCGTTTCCTTGAAATGTGTACACACACGCGTAATATATACACATACTCATGCCCACGCATATGCAAGCACGCAAACACATTCACACACAAACAAACAAACACACAAACACACACGCGCGCACCCACACATAATACACACGCATGTCACACATGCACGCACACATCCAACCATACACACACACACACACACACATACATACACACACACACACAAGTGCACAAGCATGCACACTTTTTTTTTCCAGAAATATTTTTATTCCTCCAAATGATAATACAGATGAACATCAAAATAATATTAACATTTACATATTACAAATATTTTCAAATGAGCAGTATACAAATTGTACATGATAAGATATTCATAAACAAACAAAATATGACATTTGCATTAAAATAACTTGAATATTATATTCTAAACGTAAACTACTACATTACATCAGAGCTTACTTGTACTGAAATAAGCAAAAGCCTTTCTTCAATAAACAATATACTTAACTAATTAATCACGATTCACTAAAAGAAAGATAACCATACCTAAAAAAAAAAACACCAACACCAATGGAGGTTATTTCTAATAAAATGATGTACCCTTGATACATCTCTCACCCTTCTCCTATTCATCCAACCCAATCACACACACACACGCACACCTACACACACACACACCCTCACGTCACACTCATTTCCGGTGCATCTGCTCGCATGTCCGTTTAAAGCAATCAAATCTAAATAATATTTAACTGTTCCCACTTTTGTAAGTGTAAACTCAATTTTCCTCTTTTCATCGCTAACTTTTTTTCATCTTCCTTATAACCCAAAATAACTTGTATTACTCTTTGTAGCGATGGGAGAGCCCCTTGTATTATTGAGGAAAAATAATATATTTCAACAAAAATATGATAGAGTTACATGCCTTAACTCTACTAGTTTGTCCTGGTAAACCCAAATTTATTAAATTCCAATCTCCGATTATTATTTCTTTTAATTGTAAATAATCAACTATTTCTAACAAAAATCGTTGAACTTTTATACAATAACAAAATAAATGTGACTTAAAACTGAAATTCTCTTTGTTTACCACATAAAATTGAACTTTTGACTCGTAAAAATATAGCTTTTACTTCAGTATAATTATTTTGACCCTGTCCGCTCCGTATTTGTAATCTATAGTCTTGTTGAAACTGTATAATAAAAGAATCATATATTTGTCTTGATTTTATCTCAGACAGTCTCTCTATGTTACCTCATATTTTTATTTTAATATCAAAATTATTACTATAAATTGCCATAAATTCCCCATCTTTCCACTCCTTTGACATTGCCATAAATATATCATAAATCCTAAGTAAGCCTTTACTTTGTGTACCCAGACCCCAAAATACGGAGTAGATTTAAATTCATTTCCATCATTTATATCAAATACTCTACTTATACCTTTCTGAAATAAGTCGCTATCGAAAACCATTCTATTCCTTAAACATATCTGCCTATTATTAAATATAATAGGATTCTTCTTATTTCCCTCATAATGTCTACAAGTATCAAGCTCTTGCCACACTTTCAAAATATCTTTATAAAATTGCGGCATACCCTTCAATTTCATCTTTCTCCAATCATAATCACACAAAAATATAAAGCGTCCTCCATATTCCCTAGCAAAATAATCAAATGATAATTTCCAAGCGGACTGTTCTTTCCCGTTAAGTAGGCGTTTACGCCACATAACCCGTTGAGTTTTAACAAATGTAGCATAACAAGTCATTCTAAGCCCCCCATATTCATAGTCCTGATATAAAAATTTCCGTTTAATTCTATCTTTACCCCTCCAAATAAAATCAAAAGAAATTGTTTCCACTTCTTCCAGAACCCAATGTGGGACTGATATGAGAGAAGATACATAATTAAATTTCCAAAGAGCGTAAGTTTTTAATAATTGAATTCTACCCATAAGTGTCAGGTCCCTTTGTTTCCACCATCCCAATAAACGTTTCGTCTTACTTATTATTTCTTTATAATTCAAATCATCTTTTTTTTCACATTCCATGCAAAATATACCCCTAACATTTTTATTTCATGTACTAAGCTACCAAATTCTAAATTGTCATGCCTTTCAGATTCCTCTCCCAACCATATAAAGTGCGTCTTCTCTTTATTAACTTTTAATCCACTTATTGCTTCAAAATCTTCAAACATTATTTTTAACCTATTCACAGAATTTATATTACGTACAAATATCGTAATATCATCTGCGTACAATACCTGTTTAATTTCCTTATCCCCAAGTTTAATTCCTTGAATAACATTGTCCTTTCGAATAAAAATAGCAAGTGTTTCAATTGCTATAACAAACAAATGTGGCGAAAGAGGATCACCCTGTCTTACTCCCCTTTTACTATCAAAATACCCAGTTGAATGACCCCCATTCATAACGCAACTACTAATATCATTATATAAAATATTAACCCATGAACAAAATGTTTCTCCAAAACCAAATGATGTTAATGTTTGATATAAAAAGGTATGTGAAATGGAATCAAATGCTTTCTCACAATCTACTGCAACTAAATATCCAATAGATTGGTCTAAAGAATAAAAAACATATCGTCTATCAGACGTACTGCTTCCCCTATATTTCTATCTTTAACATATCCCACTTGATTATAATGTATAATTTCCCCCAACACCTCCTTAATTCTTTTGGCTAATACTTTTGACAGTATCTTGTAATCAACATTTAAAAGAGTTATTGGCCTATAATTCTTTACATATAGACTATCTTTACCCTCTTTCTCTATTAACGTTATTACCCCTTGCCTTTGCGAATTCGACAACATCTTTCTATCAAAAGCCTCATTTAGTGCATCCACCATCATTCCCCCAAAGCTGGCCAAAAGGTGCAATAAAACTCTGCCGTAAATCCATCATTACCCAGAGACTTGTTCATTTTTAATTCCTTTAAAACATTATAACATAATTCTTTCGTCATTTTCCCTTCACAAAAATCTCTACTTTCATTACTTAAAGGGGAATTAACCCTTATCCTTTTGACTTACTAGATGTGATGAGAGCATAACTACTATCATTGCTAGTCACTTATTTCCTCATGAATATTCCCGATTACAAAAATAATCAATATTTTATGGACCACTGTCGTCTGCTTTCAATGCCCATAGGAGGCGGCCATTTCTTCAACTATTCGCGGTGAAATGACGTGGCAGGCGGAGAACACAATATCATTATCGTAACCCGCTATTGTGTTCTCCGCCTGACACGTCATTTCACCGCGAGAAGTTGAAGAAATGGCGGCCTCCTATTGGCATTGAAGCAGACGACAGTGGGCCATAAAATATTCATTATTTTCATTATTGGGAATATTCATGAGGAAATAAGTGACTAGAAATTACAAGAGTTATGCTCTCATCACATCCAGTAAGTCAAAAGGATAAGGGTTAATTCCCCTTTAATGTTGGTGCATCATTTTAAAACATATTAGGTTCATCATTATCCCTTACTGCATACAAATTTTAATAAAAATGTTTAATTACCTTAAAAATGTCTTTATTATCAGTGACTACTTCCTCATTATCATCATAAATTTCTCTAATCACACTTTTTCTCTTATTAGATTTCAAAAGGTGTTCAAAATATTGTATATTTTCTTCTCCTTCCTCAACCCATGGGGCTCGGGATCGCACCCTTATGCCTTGACGAGAATACTCATATAATTTCTCCAATTCATTTTTCTTCATTACAATTTCATCACTTAACACTCTGAGGGGTGTAACTAACAATTGTGTATCCATGTCTATAATTCCCTTTCTATCTTTTTAATCCGAGCCCTTCTTATTTTAGCCTTTTCACGTGAATAACTCATAATATATTCTCCAAATTTCATTTTCGTAAATTCCCAAAACATAATTTTATCTAATATTTGATGACGCCAATTTGTTTCTATATCCTTAATCTTACAATTAATTACATTAATACATTCATTATCCATACATAAACTATTATTAAATTTCCAATATTATTTACCATATACAAAGTTATCACTCGAGTTACTCATTTGTAATATAATGATCCGGGGTTATCGATACTAAAATATCACAATCCTTAATCTTCTTTTCTAATTTAGATGAAATAAACAAATAATCTAATCTTGTCTGGACCAACGGAGATTTTTGTCTAAAAGTAAATTGCCTTTTTTGAGGATTTCTTTTTCTCCAAATATCAATTAAATAAAACTTATACAAAAAATCTACAATCAAATCACGACATTTAACTTTACAAATAATATTAGAACCCATATAATCCAAGTCCATATTCATAACAACATTAAAATCTCCACCTATTAATAAAGAATATTCTGTATCTACTATGCTAGATATTAATCTATCCAACTCTAACAAAAATTCACATTGCATCCTTTCCTTATCTCTAGTAGGAAAATAACAATTTCCTAAAATCACTTTCTCATGCTGAATTTCTCCCTTAATTATAATGTATCGCCCATTCTCATCAATTAACACATGATCCATTTTAAAATCTAAATTTAAAGGAAACATAATTAACACTCCCATACTATGGTTAGTTCCATGACTAAACACCATTGGTCCTCCCCAATCTCCTTTCCAGTTGTCTTCAATCCCTTCCGTACTGTATGTTTCCTGCAAAAATATAATTTTGCCTTTACTTTTACACCATTCAAAAATATTTCTCCTTTTAACTCGTATCCCCCTTACATTAACTGAAATTAATGTTAAATTATCAATCATTTTATTCTAACCCCAAAATAAGACAGTTTACACCTATTAAAAGCTCTCATACTGAAATACCAAAAGGGTTCCCTTAATTTAACTAACTCCAATACAAAGACACCATTTTTAATTATCTCATATAAATAAGCATACAACGAATGCGAACAGATCCCGGAACACACACACACACACACCCATGCCATGGGGGTGTCCTTATTGCTGTAAGGAAAACTTTGTTAGCCATTCCTCTCCCTGACCTCGATGCAGACTGTGAAGTTGTATGGGCCAAGATCAAGTTCTCTGGATATAGGGATATCTATCTAGGAGCTTTCTATAACCCACATCATAACGACCCTCGCGGCCTTCCTGGTCTTGAGGTTTCGATGAGTAAACTTCCTCCAGATGCATACAAGATTCTCGCTGGTGATTTTAATTTGCCAGACATTAATTGGGAGTCTGACTCAGTCAAGCCTAGCTCTGCTAGAATCTATAAAAGTAGTGAACAGTCATGCAACCTACTTCTTGATATTGCTTGTACTCATAATCTCCAGCAAGTTGTTAACTTTCCAACAAGACAACAAAATATGTTAGATCTTCTGTTCACCAGTAATCACACGCTGGTGGATTCTGTCAAGCCTATTCCGGGAATTAGTGATCACGACTCCATTATTCAGGTTGACTTAAACGCTTCTGTTAAACACCAGAAAACTCAAGCGCATAAAGTCTACAATTATAAGAAGGCTGACTTTGACAAGATCAGATCTGAGCTACTGGCTTTTTCTGATGTCTATTTTAATAATGATCCTGACGCTCTGTCCGTTAATCAGAATTGGGAAGCCCTAAAGTCTAAATTACTCTATTTGAAAGAAAAGTACATTCCTAGTAAGATGAGTAGTACTATAGGTTCAATATACCCTATATTACACGTGAAATTAAGTGCAAGATCAGACAGAAGCATCGCGTGTATAATCGAGCTAGGAAAAGCCAGTCTCAGGAGGATTGGAGTCTTTTCAGGGAACTTAGATCCCAAGTTCAGAAATCTCTTCGATCTTCCAGATGGAAATATCTAAACGAGATGATTGGCCCTAGCCTGAAAGATAAACCTAAAGCCTTCTATCAATATGTTAAAAGGCTCAGACAAGATTCCACAAGTATCCAACAACTTTACCACAAAGGATGCCTTAGATCGTCTAGCCAAGAAAAGGCAGATATCTTGGGCTCTCAATTTGAATCTTTACCGCCGAACCAGACATCCCCCTGCCTAACATTCTTCCTTCCAAGTACCCATCTATGGCGGATATAATAGTTCAGGGCAACGGTGTTGAAAAACTCCTCAGGGGATTAGACCCATCTAAATCATCTGGTCCTGACAATATCCCGGCCATTCTTCTGAAAGAGACAGCCTCTGAAGTTAGCCCTATCCTCACACACATTTATAATCAGTCATTAAAGACTGGTGTCCTTCCTGACGACTGGAAGAAGGCCCACATAGCCCCGGTCTTCAAGAAAGGTGATAAGACGAAAGCTGAAAACTATCGTCCTATCTCCCTGACTAGCATAGCTTGTAAAACCCTGGAACATATATTGGTTTCATCAATTATGAAACATCTTGATACCTATTCCATCCTCTCTCCTTGTCAGCATGGATTCAGAAGAAAATATTATTGTGAGACACAGTTGTTGTTAGCAGCTCATGACCTTGCTGATTCTTATAGGAAAAAGAAGCAAGTCGACATGATTATGCTAGATTTCTCGAAGGCCTTTGATAAGGTCCCGCACAATCGCCTGATCCTTAAACTTAGACATTATGGTATCCAAGACCATAATCTCATATGGATACAGAACTTCCTCTCCAACCGTGAAGAACAGTCTGTAGTCTTGGAGGGTGTCAAATCCAAGGCCTCCCCTGTTATATCAGGTGTTCCCCAGGGTACCGTCTTGGGCCCTACACTCTTCCTTCTCTATATCAATGACTTGCCTGATCAAACGTCATCAACAACCAGACTATTCGCTGATGAATGTATGCTTTATCGTGAAATCAACAGCAGCGCAGATGCTCGGATGTTGCAGAAAGATCTTGATGTACTTCAGCAGTGGGAAAACACCTGGCTGATGTCATTCAACCCTGGCAAATGTATTGTCATGAGGTTCTGCCCTTCTCGATATCCAGTGAATTACAATTACTACATCCATAACTCCCTTCTTCAAATCTGTGAGTCTGGAAAATACCTTGGAGTCACCTTGTCCAATGATTTCAAATGGTCATCACATATCTCGGCAATCTCTAAGAAAGCCTCCCAACAGCTTGGTTTCATCCGCCGAAATACAAGGTTCCTCCCACAATCCTTCAGAGAGGCGGCTTACAAGTCTCTTGTGCGTCCTCACTTAGAATATTGTTGCAGTATTTGGGATCCCCATACAATCTCAGAAATCCAGACACTAGAGAGGATACAAAGACAAGCTGCTCGTTATGTCATGGCTGATTATCGAAGAACAAGCAGCGTGTCCGTTATGATCAGCAAGCTAAAATGGCCCAGCCTATCTTCAAGGCGCGCTGTGAGCAGACTCACCATGGTTTATAGAATCATGAATAACCTCGTTGCAATTCCTCCAGGTACATTTTTTACTATAAACTCATCTAAAACTAGAAAAAATCACAACATGTGCTTCCAAACATACCGTCCAAGGGGCAATATCGACAAATTTGCATTCGCTCAACGGACTATACTAGAATGGAATAAACTTCCTAGCACAGTGGTTAATGCAGTCTCACTTGATCAATTCAAAGATCTTGTAACAAACCACTATGAATCAACACATTTTGATTAGGCCACACTCCTCCTTATATCGTGTACACAAGTTAAGTTCATCTTCGAGGCTGCATTATAGCCCTTTGAAGATTATAGAAGAAGAATTAGAAGAACATACCACTGGTACAGTGGCGTATAGATCATCGTCAACAACTGTCATTATTTAATATCAAACTGCCAACAAATGCGGGTATAAACAGACGAATTGTGACCATACTGCTGAATGCCAAGTTAACTTTTTACTTTTACTTGAGATTAGACGAACCAAACACTCGGGGACCAGCACTTATCTGGAATACAAGTATATATTGAGTCTAAACTTCCTGGGCCCGCGTGGACTCGAAGTGAATATGAAACGCTTTTTAGTATAAGAAAAGGATACGTAACCTCCAGGCACACCCACACACATCCACCCTCACACGCACTCACTTGCGTCACGCGGACACTTTTTTTTAAGTGATTTTATTCCTCCAACAATAATATTTACATTTTAATATACATACTAAACAAAATATATACAATTATAATGAATGAAAATAGAAATGGTTATCTTACATATATAAACAAATACAAATCAACTGTATATTCAATTTCCTGATTTAATGGAATAAACATAATGGAGGTTATATAACTAAAGCTTAAAATAAACTAAAACATGCTCCTTTACCCCCCCCCCCTCCCCCCCTCCCCCCCCCCCCCTCCCCCCCCCCCCTCCCCCCCCCCCCCCCCCCATCACGTACACAAATAAACCAATGGTTTCGGTCTCAGGCTACTTTTTAAAATTACGGTTAGGTATGTTTATGGTTAGGTATATTTGGTGATGGTTTACCTAAAATGCTTCTCTAAAATATCGAGTATAAGAGTAGAATGAAGATGCATTTTCATAAAAAGTTAATTTTCTTGTACATGTCAGTTTTATTCGCTTTAATACAAGCTTATAATTGTTCCTGTAATGGATCACTTTATTTGAATATTTATGTACACGTGCTGGTAGTAAGTTGAGTACACATTACATATGTTAGTTGTTTGAATTGGTTGGCTGTCCAGGTTCGGGAATCGGATATATAGTTGAACGTAGTCAGGCACACCCATATAGCCTCATTCCCCAGTTGGCCCGAGGCATGCACTCTGAGAAAGATTTGCACGCTATTTTGATAGTTAAGCGTTTAAGCCGAAATCGGTTTTGTCTTATATTCATATATATCATTCACAAAATAATAGGCTCGGGCCGACTTTTGGACAGTGTTGCTGCATAGCCTTTTAGGCCCAATGTCATGTCAATCAGGCAATAATATAACACTAATCGTCACAATTGGAAATAGTTGTTCAGACCAGTATTTTCTAAAAGTGAACACATCATCGATCATGCATATCGCAATTGTACTTGTATTGACCAGCTGCTTCGTTTGTGAGCCAGCGTGTGCTGTCGCAACTGATGGTAAGTTATTTTAACCTTTCCACTACTAAATTTCCTAATTCCCATAAAACTAATAATGCAGGAGCAAAAGATAACCGGAGGAAAGGGGTGAATGAGGGTTTTGTTCTGCTTATAACACGTAAATAGATTTTATATAAAGTATATATTGTTACTGTGCGTAAGTGGTATAGCTGAGATCTTTCTAGGGCACTTCTCCTTTACACCCTGACAAGAAGATAAAACTGTACAAGAGGGAAGGAATAGTCAACATTAAGATGCGTTGTTTCCGGAAATTACATGATTTCGCACAGACGCTTTAGTATCCGAAAATAAAATGAGTTTCGTTTTTTTGAAAGTTTAAAAGCAAACCGCATATCATTGTCCAATTAACCCTTTTACCACGGCAATAGATATACTGCTTCAATAGCTATATACAAGATTATTTTACGGACCGGTCGAGTTACCCCACTGGGCGCGCACAAAAGAACCGATCGATATCTGGTTGACCATGGCATTGTATTCGCTTCTATTCAACCTAGCGTGAGTTCGCTGGTCAAGTAGTTCACACAATAGAGGCGATCGATATGCATAGTATAGGGTCAGCGAAGTGAAATTCTATACGAAAACTATGATTCTGGCTTGTATGTGTTTGTATACGAATATCCTGAAATTAGACTTGTGTATTACCATGATAAAATTGTAATAAAACAATAATCACCCAACTAGAGTCGGGGAAACTTGATATACATGTAGCCAAGGGTTCAATCTTTGTATTCAGCCAAATTATATTGTACTTACAGGATGCATACATGTATGTTTATGCAATTAATACAGCCCTTGCTCGGAACCGAGAAATCTTGGTTCCCGTATATGAGTACACGCAACGGGGACCGAGAATTTTCGGTCCCCGTAGTGATCGGGTTAACGAACCTTCCGTTCTTATGCATCAAATATGTATTTATGTAGTGTTGCATCACTTAGGACTTGTTTGTACCTTTTTTCTTAGTGTGATCGTATGTATACAATACAGGCTTCATACCAATATATCTATGTAAAACCGATTTCTGATAATTATATGGGGATGTCAGTTACATGATATGATTCACGGGAATGATGGTGGGATATTAATAATATCCTTCAAATGAAGTAATTATACGGTTTACCGATTATGGTTCATTATAATGAAAGTTGAAAGAAAAGAGGGTGGGGAAAGTGAAACATGCAAATTTGGTTGACATAATGGATCATAAAACTATACTAACGAATGACTGAAATGCTTTGCTAGCCATATATACTATAGATAGGACATTAATGAAATGACTGTTTATATCAACATTACCACATTCAATCAAACAGAGGCCCAGCTTGGGACCGATTTTCCGCCCCTTCCATTTTGCGTAAATAAAAAAAAAGGCAATACGAATTTGCTACACTGAACTCTCACCACCACTTTTACCGTATAATTGTATAATCACATCATCTGTATATATACACAAAAACGTATCTAATTACTTCAAAGCGGAAACTCTTATTATATTTTCCAATTTGTGTAGCAAAACAAATGGTACCAATCATCATTATATTTGAAGCTGCATATCCCCCGATCTGTTTTCTTCATACGACATTTCACATGTACACGAGAAGGTATACCGACCTCCTCCGTTTATGATTTTGCTTATGTAAGTTTTATTCCACTCGTTAAAACACGGACAAATTGCAGGAGGGATAGTTTATTTAAGGTACTCCCTATAGGCAATTAGAAAATATTGACTTTTTTGACACCCCCCCCCCCCACCCCCCCCCCCCCCCCCCGAAAAAATAAGAAAAAACAAAGATCGGCCTATATGTGAGGAAGTGTGAGCTAGTTGATTGCATTCTTAGGTGTGGTTACATGCATGAAAATATAGTTATACAAAATCAAGAAAATCAAGAAAGGCGGAAACAACCAGAATCTAAGAGTAAAGTTTGTTCTTTTGTTTTATTTTCATTTCCAAATATAGAACGCCTTTTCTCAATAATAAGTTAAACATTGGCTTTCAAAAAGTAAAGTGCGTTGACTTTGTACATGAGTTAAAGACTGCGCCGACTGCGTTTATGGAGTTTTGATTCGTAAACTATAAACGCATAGTTTCAGTAGTTTATTAAAATGTTTTGCAAGAATTATTGTCATTAAATCATATCACCAGTTTGTAAAGAAAAATAATGTATATTTCTTTTCCTTACTGAGTAATGGTATTTGTTGGAAAGAAATATATGTATCGCATAAATGTTGACTTTTAGAGTTCAGAAGACAAACGCGCTTTGAGTCAAAACGCGCGATTTTGTGTTGCGGAAGCAAACAACATGCATCCTTTAAAGTCGAAATTGCGATACCTTGCGCTATTTAAAAAAAATGGACACAACCAAATTCTGAATCTACGGAATTTTCTATTTCGGTTAAACCTTGTATCCCAAAATGTATGTGAAATATACACACAAAAAATATATAATAGATGTTCCTTATAAAGGTAAAGTAAAACGCACACTCGTGTGATCCCATACGGGCTATACATACAGCGTATACGCGATATGCGCATTGCCTGAAAATAGCTGCTTTAATACAATAATTCAATGTAACAATTATACGGGTAAACAAGATGAAAACTAAAAAAAAAAAAACGTGACTTTAAAGGAGCAGAATCTACTCTTTGGATTAATAATTGCTTTGTCAATGTTGCAATTTGATGTATTTAATTATATTATGGTAATGTAAACACAAGCATTGGTGAATCGATTTGTCATGGGATATAAAAGTTGCGTATGCTTGCGTTTGTGTAATTGTTTTTAGCAGGAAATAAACACGCGATTTTAGAATAGTTCCAATATATTTTGGTCAGATTTAATAACATATAATAGTAAAGCGATTGCCAAAGAATTATGAATATGAAGTTATTATGATGTTTAAATGAGGAAAATGCGTGAAAAATCATGTGTAGTAAAGCACCGATACAATTGTTCCCATTTCAGAGTTAAGCGCACGTTAAGTAAAAACGCGCAATATTTCTGTTTCATAAGCCAATGACACTTAGGTCATTAAATTCTTAATATCAAAATGTATATGAAATTTTCACAAACCTCTAGTTTCTGACATAGGGCACCGGACTAGAAGGACACAAGTCTCGAAGGATGTTTCCTCTTTGTCAATGTGGTAGAACAGTTCTCTGTCTTAAATATATGACATTGGCCAAGACCTTTGTACTGTAATGAACGGTTGGTAATTGCATCAACACTAATACTATCTCGCGGAAAAGGATGTGTTAACCTTCCTGACCAACCTGACAAGTAAAGGAACAGGAGAGACAGTGGCACACAGAAGGAAATGTGACTTTAGTGACACAACTTTGTTCATGTCAGAAAGTCGCGTCATAATCATGACGATGCTTACATTGAAAGTTTTTCCCGTTTAAAAAAAACACAAACACAAAGACTGGCGGATCGAGGGTCGCTGAGATTTGGTTCAAAGCCGGGCATTCCCAGTGCCTCATCGTATCCAATTGGAGTGCAGAAGCTGCCATATGTACCACTGTTGATGTGATGAATATGGCAGGTGGTGTGATCAATGTGCTACGTCCCACGACAACAAAAACATTCATGAGTATGCGCAGCTCCAAATAGTTGTATCTGGAGACACACTTACACATTGATGTAACGCACTGATCATGTATGGGGTAATTACCCAGAGAAAATACCCTGAAAGCCCTTACACAGCAATGGAAATGGTCCAAGGTAATCCAATCACAGAGTCCACGATGGCAACATCCCCGTTTCCAAAACGTACGTGCATGGAATAGTGATTTTCTACAAAATGAGAATAACGCCAAAGAATTGTTCTCATTTATCGGTGTACAGATCGTGAAGATTGACATTGGCGAAAAGCTTCTTCAAAGTACCCACTTTGATATCGTGCTACCATACTTGAATCGTGACTTCGAACACTTTCAGCCATGCAACTATTCCGAAGCGGACATTAAAATCCTCCTTCAGTTGGCTCATGCCTTGAAGGTAGCCTATTATACGAACCATGGATAGCGATGTTTTTGTTTGGCAGTTCTATTTTCGAGACCCTCGGTGTATCGGAGCTCTTTTTGGGCCTGGGTAGCGGAACAATTGGACTGTTGTGAAAATGCAGTCCATTACCTAATTCATCTACTCTAAATCTGACCAATCAAAATCATTTGCACTGCCCCACTTCCAAAGCCAAACCGCGGGTTTGGTGCAACATCATAATATCTTGGATTTGGCAAGAAGACTATCTGGGCAGATGCTGCATGGGCCTGTAAACCAGAGTATATATGTCCCCCACGTGAGATCTGAACTTTCCACTCTCGAGGCTATACATATGTCATCCCCCACCACCTTGTGAGGTAGAGGGGGTGCATACCCCGCATCCTCCCGTTGTCTACGCCCCTGGGCCAGGGTCTGTTTGAAGCAGTTCACCTCAGCAACGAATTCCCGACTTCAGTGAGTGGGGCTCACCTAACTATTTAATTATACAGAAACTGGCTATGTATGTGTGTTTGTTGGGGGGGGGGGGGGGGGGGGGAGGGGGGTTGCTTGCTTCTGTATGTGAGGGTAAATTAATGTATTCATTGTGTGTACAGCCGGTGTGCATTTGAAGTTTTAAATTATCAATTTATATTAGACTGTTATATCCAGTTCAGTTCAGTTCAGTTCATTTTATTTCCACAATTTAAAATACAATTCATGTGTACATTCACAGTAAAATACAGGTAAATATATAAAAGTTTGTTATACATAAAACTAAATAATAGTAAATTATGTGGTGGGGGCAACAGAAGCAAACAAAAAGCTTATCGAGGTTGTCCCCCGAGAGAAACATGCAAATTAATCAGTTACAATGTAAATTCAAAAATGAATACTGTTTCGAGTAGACACATAAAGTAAAGAGAAACACACACGGACAGACGCTCACACACACACACACACACACACACACACACACACACACACACACACACGCACACACGATAAGAATCCGGTCTCGGAAAGTCGGCGTTTACACATTAGACGATGTGTGTATCTGGGCCGCATAAGAATCCGGTCTCGGAAAGTCGGCGTTTACACATTAGACGATGTGTGTATCTGGGCCGCACACGTATCCGGTCTCTGAAAGTCGGTGTTGACACATTATACTATGTGTGTATCTGGGCCGCACACGTATCCGGTCTCTGAAAGTCGGTGTTAACACATTATACGATGTGTGTATCTGGGCCGCACACGTATCCGGTCTCATTCATGGCCAATTTGTTGGGTTCTTAATCACTCAAAGAACGACCACGGTCACTCATGGTTTACGTTACATGGTGCCATCTTTATAATGATTTTAGCAAAGGGCGGCTGCAGGGAGATAAATGTGGGGGAGCCTGAAAAGTGACCTATTTTGAAACGCTCTGATTTCAACGCACAACTGAGTCACTATTCTTGCGTTTTCAATTGAATTCTTCTCATTCATGGCCAACTCAGTCAAGTCGCATTGCATCCTCTACACAATGGTAAAAGATACCGACACCAAATCAGAGCGTTTTGAAATGAGTCACTTTTGAGGCTAACCCACATTCATCTCCCTGCAGCCGCCCTTTACAAAAATCATTATAAATTTCTCATTTTCATACAGAAGAGTTGTTGGGCTTTCCGTTGATATCAAATTTGATGATGAATATATTATTTGAAATGCTAAAATATCCTCCCAAAAGCTCGAAAAAAATGCAACGCTCTGATTTTTTGTCAACTCCATATCTTTTTGTCTGATTTCACACTCGACCCATCTCCATATTCCGGTTCGCTGCACACACCCTATTTGCATAATCCTTATGAATAATATGCCATCCTAATAAAGAGATAATTTCCATTAAAATGGTATCAAATTCAACAATTTTGATGAATGGAAAGGGTGGCAGTATTCAATAGAATATTAACCTTTAGAAAACTGGTCAACACAGTCATGCACTCGTAAATGAAATGAATTAGGGCCATTTTGCGAAATTTCACTTCCTGCCTCCCCCTATTCTCTGGGCTACTGCAATCGCCACAATTGCATAATCACTACACATAATGCACCGTTTGAAAGGTATATAATGAGGCTTTACTGTGACTCTAATTTCGAATATGCTTATTAAAAAATACGAGAGATATGATCGATCAAACTTCAGTTTCCGAACTTTTTTTGAGGGGTTTATATAATATACCAACACCTTTAGAAACCTGATTACAGACGACACCAATGTGTTCATACCACGATAATTGTTTGTCTATTGTAACCCCTAAGAACTTGAGAGATGAAACACATTTAATACTTTCATTTCCCAATTTGACTTCACAATCTATATTTATATGTCTCTTTGTGAATATCATATAATTTGTCTTCTTAACATTTAAAACTTATTTGTTAGCAAATAACCAGTGAGAAAGATTTACTAATTCAAAATTAAATGTATTATAGTGTATAAGGATCTTTACCGGACATGATTACACTGGTGTCATCTGCAAATTGAATAAAATGAAGATCATCAGAGACATTGTAAATATCGTTCATATATATTAAAAAAGCAAAGGGCCTAAATTTGAGCCTTGGGGCACTCAACAACTAAAAGTCTTCATTTGAGATTCACATTTTTCAACCAACACATTTTGTTTGCGCTCAGATAAATAACTTTGACACCAATCCAGCAAAACACACCTTATTCCGTAATGTTTAAGCTTATTTAATACAATTGTGTGATCCAAAGTGTCAAATGCCTTGCTGAGATCAAGAAATAAACCCAACATAACTTCTTTTTTATCAAAACAATTAGTAACTTAATAAATAAACTCAGATAAAGCTGAAGAAGTGGAATGTCCTAGCCTAAAGTCATACTGATGATCGGATATAATATTGCACTCATTCGAAAAACATAAAAGTCTATTATAAAATGCTTTTTATAAATATTTTGAAAACACAGGAAGTACTGATATGGGTCTATAATTATTAACGTCGTTATCCATTCCACCCTTAAAAACTGGCATCACTTTAGCCACTTTCATTTTTTCTGGAAATATACCCTTTTCTAAAAATAAGTTAAATATTTTACAAAGTGGCTGACAAATAATATGAATAACGCGCTTTACTATAGAAATATCTACATTATCAAAACCAGTGCTAGAATTACTTTTTAAATCACAAACAAGTTCAATAACTTCTTTGGGTGTCACCGGAGTAAAAAATGCAGTTTTCTAATTAATTTTTAAAAAGGTCATAATTTATAATAGACATTTGAACTCGGAACATCATCCTGTAATTTACAACCAATACTTACAAAGTAATCATTCCAAATTTGAGCAATCACATTTTGATCTTGAACAATGCTTCCCTCATAGAGTATTTCTTTAATATGTGTTTACCTTTCTTTTTAGTACCCAATAGATCCTGTAATATATTCCAAGTACGTTTCATGCCACCCATGGCACTATCAAATTTTCTTTTCAAATACGTATGTCTAGCTTTTTTCAATTCTTTATCAACTAAATTTCTATACCGATTATATACATCATGTCTATTTTACATTTATTTTATATTTTTCACCAATTTGACAGGAAAACAATCATTATAACATTTCAAAAATTGATGTAAAAAACAATCATAGCTGTGATTGGGGTCTTCATTTATTCCCCATTTAATGTGTTGTATTTTATTAATAAACTGTATAATGTTTGTTTCACTATAATCACGCTTTTGAAAAGTACATTCTGGATTAGTATTTTGGTCATTGCAATATCTATAACAAACAGGGGCATAGACAACGGGGGGGGGGGGGGGATGTCGTGTACAATCATCCCCCAAGGTTTGAGGGAAGAATATATTTTGTTTGTGTGTAGCTGTATAGAAAGTGGGAAAGAAAACATAAGTTTCAATTTTTGCTGCGCTCTTCGCGCGCGAACAGATTATCTCAGTTTTGTTTTGTAACTTGCGTATGGTCAGGGGTGAGTATTTTGTTTTTGTATACCGGGCCCCGGCGTAGTTCCAGTGTAGGCTTGCATTGGCCCTGGCTTCTCATGTGACGTACGTGCAACAAATTGCACCATTTTAAGTATATAAATGCAAAATCTTCTCCGTGGGAGGGCCATACCCCCTCCCAAAGTAGCTTCACCCCTCGGGAGTCATTCTTGGCAATAGACTGAGTTGTTGGATCATACATATATAATGTGGCATATATGGTGGTGTTGGAACTGTGTATGATGCTAAATATCAATTCAATATTTGTGTTGGGTGCATATGTGTAAATTATTTGTTTTCTTCGTGAAAAAATATTAAACATTTCTGGTCGATCAAATCATGACACGCTTTCCCAGATACACTCAATGTTAAGCCCGGAAATCCTATCTAGGTAAGCACCAGAATGCACAATTTAAAGTCCAAAAATGCAAAATCCCTCCCCCCGCTCAGTCACTTCGACTTCTCGGGCTTGGTCGCTTCGATTCTTGCAATGTCTCACTCTCACATCTGGCTCAAAGTTGGCAGCACTGTTAGTGTGGTTGGGTATGAGCCTCCATAGGTTTTGCCCCCCCCCCCTAAACAAATAAAAATCTAACTGGTTTCGACCCGCCTAATCACGACCATCTTAACATCTCCCCCCCCCCCCCCCCCCCCTCCACCACCACAACTGAGAGGACTTTCAAGCAATTGTCTTGGTCTCGAAAATTTTTGGCAAATCATCCCCCCAGGTGTAAGAACCTGTCTACGCCACTGATAACAAATACACAAATAGGTAAGTGATCACTTACATCTGCAGCTGCAGCCAAGACACCTGTTAGCATATCGTCTAAATTATTAGTACAAATATTATCAAGTAAAGAGCATGTATTTTCTGTAATGCGAGTAGGGAAATGAATTAAAGGCTACCTACAATTCACCATAATAATAATAATAATAATAATTAACATTTATATAGCGCATTTCCAGTTAAAAACTGTTCAATGCGCTGAACAACCTCTCCAATCTACAACAAAAATAAATAGGTTTTTACATTTCTTTTAAATATATCTACTGTGGGGGACAACCTTAATTCTAATGGGAGACTATTCCACACCGTAGGGCCAGCAAAATAAAAACTACGTTCCCCACCCTTTAAATTTGTTCCTGGAACCACTAACATTGATACACCATAAATATATCTAGATAATCGTTCACAAATGTGCATGTAAAAGCTTTTAACAAGTCTATATTATAATCCCCGGTCAAAAATAGATCTTTACTTTCAGTATTTACAGTTTGTAAAATTAAATATAATGATTCAATAATAGACTGAACAGAACAGCAAGGTGGCCTGTATATTGCACCAATAATGATATTTTTATGAGTATTATTAATTTCGACAAAAATTTCTTTCAATAAAATCATTATTTACATCCAAATCTACTCTATGTACAAAGTCAAAATCATTACGTATAAATATTCCAACTCCACCTCCTCGCTTTCCTTCACGACAATTACCTTACAAATTATATCCATCAATAGTGCACAAAGAATCATTGGGTCTTAACCATGTCTCAGTGACGCCTATTGCATTAATTTAACATTTAAAACATCTAAAAGTGAATTAATTGAATCAGTATTTTTTCCAATGCTCCTACAATTCATGTGTACACATGAGAATAATTTGTTCACCACATGACCGTTTAAATTTAACTGCTTCATAGAATCATTCAATACTTCTGGCAAGTACAACGATTTATCAACATCAAAATTATTTTCATTTAAATCAAAGGACAAATATTCAGAGAACCTATTGACATCTACCCCATTTACGCACTGTGCTGGGGATCTATATTGTTTGGCATATTTCACGCTTCACATTCGCACGTTAGCAACACACAATCACAAACACAACACACAATCAAATTAAAATACACTTACTACTTCTATATTATTTAACTAACAACTGCAAACCAAAAAGGATGAAAGTTAAAAACTTGACAAATAAACTAGAAACCATGATCAAAACTTTTTACTCATAGCTACAGGTTTATAATTAAGGAAAAGTGTTCACGTTATTGTTCAGCACAACGATCAGAATGTCACATGGATTTGAGATCTGCCATTGCTGTTATCAGTTTTCTTGTTTCCTTGCCATTTGTAGCTTTCACAGCTGCAAAAACTATCCCATCTATGGTCCTCGATGCGCTCACCTTGCTGTGTATTGACGTTTGGGACAGGAGGTTTTGTTTGGTCAGGTCTTTGACAACTACAACTCCTGTTCCTTTTAGTTTGCGTCTGTGTATCATGAATAGGTGCTTCGTCTTGTATGATAGTAGTTTCACTATTATTGGGGATGGCGATGACTTTGGATGCTTCTGAGCGGCATTGGCGTAGCTGGAACCGAGCTCTTGTAGCTGCTTCCTAGGCCCAATTCGATGGGACCTATCAATATCAAGTGGGGTGATTTTGATCCCGATGCTTGATGCGACTTCGCACACCTTTTCGTCGGTGACTTCATTTGGCGAGTCTTTAACACCCAGGATCCGGATGTTGTTCCGTCGGGAGTATTGTTCCTGAAGGTTCAGGCGGAAGGAAAGGTCATCAACCTTCCCTGATGTCAGCTGGAGCTTCTCCTGGCATTGTTGCAGTTCACGGAATTTGTTGTCTATCGACACTTCCAGGTCGTGCAACAACACATCTTCACAAAAGAGACGAGAATGTCAATATACACGTCATTATTTATGGTCAATCTTCCCTCTCACGTACATCAATATCATACATTATTACACATACAGAGCGTATCAAAAAAAGCGTTACACTTTTGAAAACTTTTTTTCAAAATTACATTTTTCAATATTTCTAAGATTTGTTCATGTCAATGGATGCCCAAAGGTCTCATCTATCAAGTTCCACTAACAAAACAAATTTTTGTTCACGCTTGGCCAAACACTGACTGTTTTTGTAAATTGTGTGAAAAATGACTTGCGCCAAATTGAAAGAAGAGGGAAAATTAAAATAAGTACTCCCATTCAAACAAATTGCTCTTTGCCAAGAATGTAAGGTTATTTTATGATAGTGTAATCATTTAGTGATAATTGTCCATCATAATTTAAAGGGATCTAGTAACTTTGTTGACATGTGCAAAAAGTGATGAAGGGTTGATGCAATGTATAGTGTTGTTATATCATATGTCCACAGGGTATTGTGTGAAAATTTCAAGTCAAATGGACATGGCATGGCCAAGTAATGAGCAAAAATGCAAAGTGATATTGGGTGATATTCACTAACTCACTGCATTCACTTTGTACAGGGATGAAAAACTCACCCAGAGTTTTTCTTATCTGAATACTTCAATCGTACATATCTTTGTAACGAAAGGGAAATTTGAAAAACCGAAACCTGTCCCATGATTTTATTGTTAATACGAATACAACAAGTTATGAGGGAACCGCTAGATCGAACATTTTATTTTGAGGATTTGGATAATGTTACTAAGTCCCTTTAACTGATTTCATTGTTTTATGCATGGGTAAGAATCAATAATGGGTAATAACTTAAAGTCATTTTTTAAGCACAAACACATCAAAACCACATGCCAGTCATTCATTCAAAACGTACCAAATCAATCAATCAATCAATCAATCAATCAATCAATCAATCAATCAATCAATCAATCAATCAATCAATCAATCCATCCATCCATCCATCCATCCATCATTCAATCCATCAATCCGTTAATAAATCCATCTATCTATCTATCAATCCACTAATCAATCAATCCATCCATCCATCAATCCATGAATCGAATCAATCAATCAAATACCATCAATCTAGCAACATGAATATATGTTCATGCTTCTGGGTCATCTTTTGTACATGTGTCACACTCAATGAAGGGATTTGCATCGTTAATGAGGACAGGCTGGACATTTTGTCATTAACAATGCAAATCCTTTGATTATCTGCACCTTTGACAATGGATGACCCAGATTTGAAACGGTTACATGCAAGCCTTTCCCATTCATAGTTGCTGTAACTCAGTCTTCAAACATTTTTAAGAACATCATACAAAGCTAATTTCTTTCTTTACTCTGTCAGTGTCCCCTTATCCACAAACATGGCAATACCTCAGGTCGAATGGATGGATGGATGGATCGATTGAATGGTGGATTGATGGATGGACGGATGGATTGATTGATTGATTTCTCATTGATTGATTGATAACTTGGTTGAATGTTTTAAAAATTAATTGATTTGGTACTTTTTTAATGAATGAATGACTGGCATGTGGTTTTGATGTGTTTGTGCTTTAAAAAATATCTTTAAGTTATTAACTATTATGGATTCCTACCCATGCATAAAACAATTAAATCAGTTCATTTATGATAGAAAATTACCACTAAATGATTACACTATCATAAAATAATCTTAAATTCTTGGCAAAGAGCAATTTGTTTGAATGGGAGTACTGCCGTCAGATGGTAAAACGGTCTATCTCGAAAATCGCTGTTCTGAGAAAAATGACTTTGAAGTTTAGAGGTTTGAGCTTTTTTAGGAGATGGGTATAATCCATTTTTAGCAATGGGACAAGAAGAAGCATATTAAACACTGATAACTGAAGAATTTTGTGCTTATGTGGGGTTTTAATTATAAAATAAATGAGATTTGTGTGCAGATAGACTCTTTAACCACAGCACATGAATACACTCCCACTACACATCATAAAATGGTAAAATGGTCTATCTTCTAGATAGACCATAAACACTATTGCCATACTATGGTAAAATGGTCTATCTTCTAGTTAGACCATTTTACCGTTTTATCTCATGGTTTTAGAGTGGTCCATCTTCTAGATAGACCATTTTACTGTTCTGTCCATTTGATGATGAAATTGTATATAAAGTGTTAGCATGCAAAACGACCTAAATCCACCGTACCTGATTGTAATGACCTTTGACATCCCCCTTCTTTTGTTATTCATTACTATCATTCTTCACTACTATCATAAGCATCATCGTCATCAACATCATCATATTCATAATCATCATCATCATAATCATCGTAATCATTACCATCATAATCGTAATCATTGTCATCATGATCATGATCATCATCATAATCATCATCATCATCATCATCATCATCATCATCATCATCATCATCATCATCATAATCACAATCATGGTCATCATCAGCATCATCATGAAGGTAATTTTTATAATCATCCTTAACTCTGACAATCATAATCATACAAGAGACAAGTGAATGTATTTTTGTTGCAAGTGTTTTTTTATTACAAATTGCAAAATACAAATGTACATGGCAAGAAAAATTACAAATTACAACATTTTCTACATGGGAGGAAAATTATGTACCCTAAAATCTTCTTCAAAGCATGGGACTTGAGAAGAGTGCCAACTTGATGTTAAGTGACATGAGAAGTGCCGATTTTTTTCTTCTTTTGGTGTACCCGTGGATTATAGTAATTCCCTGATGATTTCACCTTATGAAATAAACATTATTCTCTGAACATAGAGACGAAAAACAACCTTCACTTCTGTATTTCTGGCAGCGATAGAGAAATATAGCATGTGTCCATTATTGGGGGTAGTATCGTGTAAAAGGACAAAATTGTCAAATTTCTCCGATATCAATTTAAACAAATTTTCAAGCATTTTGTTTATACTTGTTCCTCAATGCTCCTTTACGACTAATTCATTAGATACAATTTTTCAAAATGCATTTAGATACATTGAAGTTAATACTGAGTAAGATTTGTGAACCAGTCGGTCAAAATGAGGCAAAAGAAATTAGATTTTTAATTCGTAAGTATTTCTGTTTCCTTAGCCTTCTAATGATATATTATTCAACCGTGGTCCATACTTTCTGCTTGAGCTATTAAGCATTGCTTCCATTTTGAAAATTTGCTGATCAAATATTTTGCCGAAATCAGCATCAAAAGGAACATGGTCCTGTATATTTTGTACAGAAAAATGATTCCTGAATTACTAAGTTGAGACTCTGAAAAGTAATATTTTCGTCTTGAAATTCACAATTTTCATAAAAAAGACATCAAAGATTAATTTTCTGCAATAAAACACATATTAATCTCAAATCGATTTCACCTTAGTTTTTTGGCTCTCACCGAGAATCGTTTTGCACGACTTATTCCTCATTTCAACTGAGCGGTTCACATATATTCATTATATATAGTCATACATTCATTCTGATAGATCAGATTGAATTCTCTATTTGAAAATTAAAAAAACAAACAACATCAAACATCTTCATTTATGTTATATCAATATTATTTACGACAAATTTATATATTCATTTTTTTAGACAGGTACATGAGAAGTAAATGTTGCAATCCTAAGGACAAGGTTACTAAGGAAAACCTGATGAACAAAGAGATCATAAATATATACACCGAATTGTAGAATGAAATTGTAGAATTTGAAATAGTAATATTCATACATTGGCATTGTATTCATATATTGATTTGTAGGCCTATTCAAATATTGCAAATAGATATTGAAATATTGCTCCATTATATTAAATGGCATATCTATATATTCGTATTTCATACTGTGTTAAGATCACATAACTTTATTTCACTAACTTTATTTCAGTAACTTTATTTTAGTAATTATGCACACTGACACATGTTTAATATTCCTGGAATTGACAGAGGAGTATAGCAACGAAATAAATATGTGTTGTCTTTGACGGTGTGATAATTGTCTATATTTTATAGAGTTTTGTGATTTAGATTGTGTATAGTGCCTTTCGATTTATTGTAAAATCAATACATAAATTCAGGTCATTCACTTAAACTAAATCATAAAACAGCACTGCGTTTCTAGAATCCTGTATAATTTTCTTTACACTCAACACTTTGCAACTCTAAAAGCACCAGATGTCAAGATTGTCGCCTCTTGAAATCCCAACAATATGGATTATGGAATTATTATATTACGAAGTAACACAATAACAAGAGATAATCCCCTTGTCACCTGCAAATTAGTCAAACATTATTAAAGGTATTGTTTGTGTAACTGTTACATTATTTGCATTTGTATATACTTTACAACTATGAAATCTTGTCTGTTACATGAAGTGTCTTAAATAAAAGTGAACCCGGCATAATAAATAGAGTTAACTTTTATCATTTGTCATTTTGTGCTATTTTTCTGGTCTGAAACGTGTCGTAACAATGGGTAAACACATGCTATACAGCCACGAAGCATGGTAAATTGCATGACAAATTGCCAAAGCACCATCATGCACCTCAATCCAAACTACTGACGGTGCAAAAGGGGCTCTACAGCCATTACTTTAGTCAGCATCATCACCTACTTCCAGGTCAGCAGCCTGGTCGTTAACCACAAGCTGTTCAAAAAAACGCTTCTTGTGTGCTGGAAAGTTGGATACAAGTTTCAAGACTTCATCCTTCTTCTTCTTTTGCACACCCCTTGGCGATTGCATGCAGGGGGTACAGTCCACAGGGTTATCTCCTCTATCAACTTTTGATTGGATTTCTTTCTCTTGAAGCTTCCTCAAGAACTTGTATTCTTTGAAGTCACTGTTGTAGCTTGTTTTCACAAACATACTTGTAGACCCCCTTCGATACTGAACTACTTTCACATTGTTCAGATAGAGAGGAATCTTCTTGTTCTCTTGAGAGAAGAGTCGCATAGATTGGTGGTCTAGTAGCTCACAAGATACCCCCTTTCTCGCCTCTTTTATGACATTGACATAGTCTGTGATGTCGCCGAGGGTGGAGTACTTGTTGATTTTTCCTTGTATGCTCCCGTGAACGCTATCAGCAGACATAAACGAATGGCCCGCCTCGAAGTAATTGAAAGTGATGTCTTGTGTAGCAGTTTGGGTGTCATTAACGATTCTAGGCATTGCAGAATAGAGAATCCAGCATTTATTTTGTGAAGAGCAGTTATCACAATAACAAATTATTGAGTTAGCATCACGATTATGTCTGGCAAATTCCACGTATGTACTGGTAATATTAAATGCACAACGACCTGCTTCACTTTCATTCCAAATAAAGCATGTTGCTTTACTGTTTTTACCTGGCTCTGCAAAAGTCTCATTAAAGACTACTAGTTTCCGTGAAAAGTAATAGTCTTTGACTGGCGTTTTAGGCATGGGTATCGATTTTTGCATGTCTACTGTCACAACGACTACCTCGTTTGGGGATGTTTGCATTCTTTGCGTGTCTTTCCGTAACGATTTCCTTGCCATTCTTGCGTTTTCTTTGTGCTCCTCAAAGCCTACACATAGCTCACATCCACACTCCTCGCAGCTGTGTTCCGATGCTTGTCCATTTTCAGCAGAACGTTGACTGTGTTTTTGTTCATGATTGTAGCATCGAGTGCATATATCATTCAACGGTACTGAAAAGGAAATGTTTAGACTATTGAAAACTTCTCTGTAATAGCCATATGAGCATTTAACGTCATTCATTTCAATGAAGCGTCTGTGCATCTCTTTAACCGTGAGTTCGGACGGCAAATATCTTCGGTTCGGAGCATGCTCTAAGCGGTAGTGAGAGACCTGTGGTCGAAAGCTTTCTATGTGAGATATAATTTTCTCTCTGTATGCGTCTGGAAGTTTGTTTGGTGGTTGCTTTTGCCCTCTTCCATCAAGTGAGGAACAAAACTGAACGTTGTCTACCTTTGTCAATGTTTTTAATGCTGTGTCTACTGCATTAGCACTTTTGAAACCTAGAGTGTTCAAAAAGAATGTCTTGCAGACAACAGTGTCACCAAAATGCCATACTCGTGTGTTCGAACGCCGTGAAGCTCCATTGGTAGTTTTAGACCGCTCGGCCGCCGTCTGGCAGAAGGGCGTATTTCGAGTGTCGCGCCGGGATCTCAACACCGAGAAAAACCCCTTTGAAGTTTGACATATTGAACCCTCTGTTGAAGCTTTGGACGTATAATTTTTATTGCGGGGTTGATTCTAGTTGAGAGCCGACATACAAAATATTATTTTTAAATTTTACAATTAAAGGTAAAGTTGAGTTTTGGTAGAGAGGGCGCTAGACTACTTAATTGGTTTGTGAGGTAATGAAAAACTGAGTGTAAAATTTGAAAGAGCATAATATTTAAACAATAAAATCATCTTTGTTTGATCAAAATCGGTTCAGAAACGGCTGAAATATCCATAAATATAACAATTTGTAATAAACCCGGGGCCCCGGGTTTATTAGAGAATTTTGAACCAGCCGTTAAAAATTCAAAAAAATGCTTCCTCTTTTCAAAAAAGTTACAAAATAGGTATTTAAATAGTTGTTGGTTATTTCTCTATCTAATCACTATTTCAACAAAGCATCACATGCACAATATTCTATTCAAAATGGTTTAAACCGATGAGTGTTTAGAGAGCGCCCTGTTACGTTTTAACGGCTCTTTTTTAATGATAACATGATCTTTACTACGTCATTTGTAATTTTGTGTTCCTTTCTAGTTATAACTATTAGTTTGTAATGTAATGATGCAGGTTTTGGTTACTAAAATTCAGTTTCACTAAAACTGTTCTCTCCTTACCAGAACTCAACTATCCCTTTAATTCTGAACTTGATATTTCTTTTTCTAGAACCATTTAAAAAAAGATACGCCTTTCTGCCAAACAAATTTGAACAAATTTGTAGTTGCTTTTGTACGGCAGAAGGGTGTGTCTTTAGATACGTGGAAATATCGCCCGGTATCGTCGTGCTATCGTTTGGCAAAAGGGCGTATCTTTAGATACGTGGAAGTATTGCCCGGTATCGTCATGCTATCGTCTGGCAGAAGGGCGTATCTATAGATACGCCTTCTGCCTTACAAATGTGACTACGAAATTGACCATATATGTACGGTAGAAAGGCGTATCTATACAGATACCTTTCTACTATACTAATTGATGAAATTGATTGGTCATTTTTGTTTGGCAGAAGGTTGCATCTAAAGATACGCCCTCCTTTTGTACAATTTTATATGCCATTGACATGATATTTTTTTTTTGGGGGGGGGGGGGAGCTGACTTGATGTCTGACTGTTACTCGCCGTTTTTGTTTGGCAGAAGGGTGTATATCGAGATACGCCCTTCTGCCAGACGGATACCGAGCAGAAACCAACAAGATTTCCACGGGCAGGGGCGTATGTATAAATACACCCTTTTGTCGTACAAAATACGACGATAGTTATGCAATCGGGTAAAGAGGGCCCCGATATCTCAAAAACTAAAGCTCAAGCACTTCTGAAATTTGGCCCAATGAAAATGTTGACCTCAAAAACCCCAAATATGCAATTTAAAAAATAAAGCCTATTTTCGAGATACGCCTCTTTGCCAGACGACGGCCGTGCTTTTCATTTTCAATGACATTGGCTGCGAGCCATGTCCTTCTTGCTCTGTAGTCCATACTCCAAAATTTGTCTCTTATTTCATGTCTTTGTGCTTCTGAAATTTTGTCATTACATTTCCTGCAGCAATTCTTTTCACTACAAGAAGATTGGATGCTTACTTCTGTCTCTTTCTTCCCTATCTTCTTGGTTCCGACAGCGTTTCTTGGCTGTTAAAATGATTAAGAAGTAAAATTGGATCAGTTTTATTTTTTGTACGTTTGACAGATTAACAGACAAAACATGATTTTACGTTTGATTGACAGCGTGTAACCAAGACATCCTGTGTTACATCATAAAATCAAAATTAGTCAAGCGGCAGTAATATGGGACTAATTGTTCAGTTTTATACAAAAGCACCAAATTTGGCACACTGGTAGACAAATAAATGTTAAGCAGCTCTAGATAGTGAGCCCTTTGAAAGTTTTCTCTAGAGAGCCATGGCAGCCATTTTCCAAGTTTTTCGGCATGCGAAATTGAAGTTGTAGGGAAAACATCATGATCAACAAGTTCAGACTGACAATAGAGATCAACCAATACATTCTTACAATCTGAATATTAAACCCTCTCGAATTGAGCGTTTATTGATTGAAAATGATTATCTACTCAGTTGTGAGATCTGGGTATCATAACTTTTGGGGGAAAAAATCTAAGGGGGTCGAAATTTGGTGCCAAATTTGGTGCTTTTAGAAAGAAGTGAACATCTTTTTTTTAATATGCCCGCTTGACTATCTGTTATTCAAAATATTTTAAAGTTCTAATAAATATTATTAGGTGCGTAGTTGGTTTACATCATTCAGAATGCTTCAACCAATATTCATACTTGTAAAAACGGCCAAAAAATAATAATTGCATCTCTTGTGTTTAAACGATGTTAAACAATATTTGTTTAGAGGGGTGGCGCAACGGGGTGGGGGGGGGGGGGGGGGTTGTCATTTTGTTTGATACAATCTGGTATCTAGGTCCTCATACGAAAACCCACCTTCAGCTTCTAACAGGCTTTCATCACCTGCATTTTCATCCAGATCCTGGTTCTCGGCGTCATCATAATGATCGACATTACAGTCCTGTTGCTGTTGCTCCCGGTGTCCTGAAAAGACAATTGTAACAGTTCACATGTGTGTTTCGATAGTAGGGACATACAAATGTTCATTATACTTTATTTTGCAAGATGATGATTACTATGATTTCATAGGTTTTGTATAACTAATATCAGTACCAAATCAGTACTAAATCTAGATTTTCCATTTCATACTGGTTCCGTCCAGGTAAGTGTGTAAGTAACACAAGAGAAGCTCTATGTTTTTTAGAGTCACTCAAGGTAAGTCTTCTATGTATCTATCTGTATCTGCAGATTTGAGGAGAAATATTCAACCATGTCTCAATAGTAGCCACATTCCCCATGATAGTGGTCACTACACTAATTGAACAACTTGTCATTAAGCATCCATGGAACATTAACAGAACAGTACTATGGTGCTTTTGGAAAGGGGTGGCCTAGCAAATAAATCAAAATGGTGTCTTACCTAAAATATCCAGCATGCTTGATATGGCATCTTCTACTGTGGCATTCACCAAAATCATATCTTGATGTGTTTCCCCTGTACACACACACACACACACACACACACACACACAAACAAATTGTAATGATAACTTTTTTCATTATGGTTGTTGAACATTTCCTGTATTTGTCATATTTTAGATATTAATCTTTCCATATTC